>CAJQZJ010032188.1:607567-623478 GCA_907164525.1 Lophiomys imhausi | reverse complement strand
ATAGAGTGTCTAGGCCCTCTAAGCTCAGTCCCCAACAGTCCCCCCCCTGCCCTCTATAGAGTGTCTAAGGCCCTCTAAGCTCAGTCCCCAACAGTCCCCACTGCCCTCTGTAGAGTGTCTAAGGCCCTCTAAGCTCAGTCCCCAACAGTCCCCCACCACTGCCTCCACACAACCCAATGCCTGGACGCACTGAAACCAAGACTCTACTGTTGGTGGGTTGCCCTCCCGGAAAAGTTAAGTTACTTGAGGAATCAGAAGTTCATTCTGATTATTAAACAGAAAGTTGGATCTAAAAGAAAGGAATCAATAAATGAAGGTAAAATAAAATCTTTAAATTTATTTAAGCTATCAGGGGTGGAACAATGGCTTGGTGATTAAGAATATTTACTGCTTTTTGCAAAGAACCTGGGTTGAGTTCCCAGGATACACATGGCAACTCACAACTGCCTGTAATTCCAGTTCCAGGAGATTCACCACATTATCCTAATCTCCACAAACTCACACACTTACACATATAAAATATTTTCAAAATATAATTGTACTATAATACATCTACATAATGTAATAAGAGCAGCAATGTATAGGATGATAATGCATATGCTTAAGAAAAATAAAGAGTAGTAAGATCATAAATGACAGAAAAGGACTGGGACTGCTGTTCTATTGTACTTACAGTATCATGAAGCAATACAGTGATTCTGGATGCTGTACTTATGTAGGCTATAAATGCACATACTAACTACAAGACAACTACAAAGAAAATGTTTACATAATGTATGACTAATTAATATGCTGAATAAGAGAAGTTGAATCAAATATATGTTCAACTAGCTTCTGTAACTCCAGCTATTCTGAAGGCTAATGTGAGAAGATTCAAAGTTGGAGGCCACCCTGAACAACTAAGACTTCATTTCAAAACCAGAACAAAACAAGACACAAAAATGAGAAGAAACCAAGAATAAGTGCAATGAGCAAAAAGTAATGAACATGGTAAAGTGATAGTTAATATTCACTGTCAATTTGTCTGGCTTTGCAATCACCTAGGATATACACTTTTAGCATGTAAAGGAGGGCGTATCCAGAAGTTTAACTGAGATGAAAACAAATACCCTGAATAAGCCGAACCATTCCAAGTACTAGAATCCCAGACTGAAGAAAAAAAAAAAAAAACGAATGCCAGTTGAGCACCAGCATTTATTTCTCTGCTTCCTGACTATGTGACCTGCCCTCAAGTTCCTGCCTCTATGCCTTTTCCACAATAATGGGCTGTATCTTCAAACCATGAGTCAACGTAAACGGATTTGATCACAGCAACAAGAAAAGTAACTACTTTAATATGTTTATTCAACTTCACTACTGTGATCAGTCGGTCTACCTACAACAATTAAAAGATCATCAGAATCTGTGGGTCCTGAAGGTACATATCATTAACTCCAACATTCCAGAGGTAGAACCAAGCACAGCTCTGAATTTGAAGCCACCTTGGTCTATAAAGAGAGTTCAGAATGCCAGGGCTATACAGTGATATAGTGAGACCCTGCCCCCAAATTAAATAAATGAATGAATGAATGAATGAATGAATGGAAAAAAAACAACACCAGCTGTATTTTGGAGACTGATGAAATGGCTCAGTGGGAAAGGTACTTGCGACCAAGGTTGACAACCTGAGTTTGGTCCTCTGAACTTACAGAGTGGAAGGTGAGCCCAACTCTGGCAAGATGTTTCTGCTTCCACTCATATGCTGGTGGCATGTGCACATACAATTACACAAGTAATTACATAAATGTGATCTTTTTGTTTTTTTGAAACAGGATTTCTCTGGTTATCCCTGGTTATCCTGGACTCACTTCATAGACCAGGTTGTCCTCGAACTCACAGAAATAATCCATCTGCCTCTGCCTCCTGAGTGCTGGTATTAAAGGCATGTGAATTTTTAAAAAGTTGTAATTTGTCTTTAAGAAGCAGTCTAGAGTTTGGTGGTAGTGGCAGGCATTGGCCAGCCTGGTCTACAGAGTTAATTTCAGGACAACTAGGGTTACATAGAGAAATCCTGTCTCCAAGAAAAAAAAGGGAAGGAAGGAAAGAAAGAGGAAGGGAAAGAGGAAAAGGAGGAGGAAGGGAGAGAGGGAAAGGAGGAAGGGAGGGAGGAAAACACTAAAGACTTAACATATGGCCTGGAAAGATGGTTCAGGGGTTGAACAGTTGTTGCTGTAGGTTCAAGTTCCAGGATCCACGTTGGCTCATAACCATCTGCAACTCTAGTTCTAGAGCAGGAGTTCTTTCTCAACCTGTGGGTCGCAGCTCTATTTTTTTTTGGGGGGGGGGTTGTCAAACTACCCTTTAACAGGTGTTGCCTAAGACCATCTGAAAACAGTTATTTACTTTACTATTCATAACAGTAGCAAAATTACAGTTATAAAATAACAATGAAAATCTATTTTATGGTTGGGAGTCATCACGATATGAGGAACTGTACTATAGGGTCTTAGCATTAGGAAGGTTGAGAACCACTGGATATATTTGTTAAGAGAAGAGATACCACCAGAATAAAGAATATTGTTAAAAAGCCAGACTGTGGTGGCACATGCCTTTAATCCCAGCACTTGGGAGACAAGAGGCAGGCAGATCTCTGAGTTTGAGGCCAGCTTGGTTCAGAGAGAGTTCTAGGACAACCTGGGCTACATTTAAAAAAAAAAACATGTCTCAAAAAAAAAAAAAAAAAACCAAGCTAGGCATGGTGGTGCACACTTTTAACCCCAGCACTCAGGAGGCACAGGCAGGTGCATCTCTGTGAGTTGATCAGGCCAGCCTCATCTTCAAAATGAGTTCCAGGACAGCCAGTACTGTTACACAGAGAAACTTTGTCTTGAAAAACAAAACAAAACAAAATATCCCACCAAAAACAAAAGACTTCACAGACATCCCTATCTAAAAAAAAAAAAAAGACTTCACAGACATTCCCCCAAAAAAGTGAACATCTAGACAGCACATAAAAGGATATTAATAAATACTAGTAGCAGTCATCCAATCAATAACAAAATTGCAAATATAATTAAATATTACTGATATTAGCCATTTGACTACACCCTTTAGAGCACCTAAAAGTAAAACACCAGCAGCACCAAGGGTTGCAAAGGATGAAAGACAATCTGAGCTCTAATATAGATGAGACAGGGAGATCAGGGATATTAAGGTAATATGGCCATAGAAGTGACCGCTAATAATTAAAAAGCAGACTGTGTAAAGTACATTCATTTTAGAAAACGGTTCAACAGTTCATGAGTAGGCTCTTCCATCACTATAATGAAATACTTGAGACAACTAACTTACAAGAGAAAAATGTGTTCAGCTCATAGTTCTGTAGGTTCTAGCTTAAAATAAAATCAAGCAGATGTACTGCTTTGGACCTCTAGTAAGTAGGCCAGGTAGAAATGGCAGTGTGTGAATGATAGACAAATAGTTCACCTAAAGGTCAGAAAGCAAAGGGAAAGAGGGAAGTGTCAACTTCCCACAATTTCATGGAAACCTAAAACCTTCCTAAGACACTAAACTTCCTAAAAGGTTCTATTAATTCCCCAAAATGCTATTTAGCAGAGTGAGCCTTTAACATACAGACCAACCACTGGGGAACATTCAAGATCCAAACAATATTGAACAGTTTCTGACAAATATGCACATCCTATCACCCTGCACTTCTACTCCTGGCTTAGAAGATATGCAACAGAATACTAAAGACACATATACACACATTCACAGAAGTTTTATTTATAATATAGCTTATAATATAATACCTCTGGGGAAGCAGAGGCAGGCAGATCTCTGTGAGTTCAAGGCCACCCTGGTCCACAAAGCAAGTCCAGGACAGCCAGGGCTCTGTTATACAGAGAAACTCTGTCTCAAAAAACCAAGAAATAAGAAAATAAAAATTTGTCAAACTTTATTGAATTGTATTCTAGATAAATGACATATCATTTTAAAAAGAATTTATAGTCAAAGCCTTCCATACTTCTGATAGTGAAGCATTAACAACAGTAAGCAAATTTTCCCTGCAAAGGGCCAGAAGGTGAAAATATTATACTTTACAGACTCAATCACTACTCAACTGTGCTATTATATAATGTGAAAGTAACCACAGACAATACAGAAACAAATAAGCATGGCTGTGTCTCAATAAAACTACTTACAGAAACAGGTGACAAGCTTGTTAACCCCCAATGTCAAGCATGGAGAAAACCGACCCTCAAAATTAATGTCAATATGCTGCATTGTTCTTTACTACATAGCAGGCATGACAATTATTGGAAGCCAATTACAGTCTTTTCTAAACATGTGTTTTTCTATACTCAATTATCCACTAAAAAATGGGGTGAGTACTTAGAAAACACTGTGACAGTTAATATGGAGGACCAAAATAACCAGGAATATGGGAAATGTGGTTTTGAGATTTTGAGTACTAGCCAGCTAATACTAATGAAAGCATAAGCTGGAAGTTTAAATGCACTTTGGCAGGCAGAAAAAGACCATACTTACAATGCTGACACTGATTTATGTGTATAATAAAATCCTTACAATGTGTGCCATATCACCCTTCATCACCAGATTGTGTCTTTCCTTAAAAGAACCCACTGCTCATTGTTTCTAAGTCAATCAATTATATATAGACATATACAAACATATACACAGAGACATATATATATATACACACATATACATAGAGAGACATATACACACATAAACACATATACACACACACATATATACATAGAGAGACATACACAAACATATACATATATATTTATATACATATACACACACACAAACACACACACACAGACATATACATACACAGATAGCCAGTGATGGAGGTGGACACCTGTGACACCCCAGACATTGAGAGACTGAAGCAGGTTCAAGTCCAGTTTGGTTAACCTAGCAAGACTGTCTCAACAATCCAAAAAATATGTTTCATGATGAATTCCAAAAGCTATTCTTTTATTTTGGGCAAGGTTAAAATTTTAATAACCACAAAAAACATTCAAGGTATACAACATATGAATCCTAAAACACCTGAAAATGTATACGTCTTCAATACAATTCCAATCTAAAAGAATAAGGAATACTTTCTCATGCCTATCAGAAGAAATACTAGCAGTATCAGAAAACTTGGGTTCCAGTAAGTGTGTCACATAACTTCAATTTGGCATTCATTCATTCATCAAACATTTTTTGAGATTATAATACATCAGACACTGGAAACACAATAGTAAAGAAAACATGAAAAATTTGTTTCCTTCATGACACATTCTAAAACCAACTCAGTTTTCCTTTGTTAAAATAATTAATTCTATATTTAAGAGTACTTTTAGTTATCTTTTCCAAAATCTAAATAACTTTTGGGGGGCTGAAGAGAGCACTTATTGCTCTTACAGATGATTCAGGTTCAGACCCAGTACCCTCACAGTAGCTCACAAACATCCTCAACATCCAGTTCCTGATCACCCTCTTCTGACCCCAGACAGACATGCCTGTGACATATGTATAACATACATCAGAAAAAAAATCTATAAAACAATGTTGTTTTTTGTTTGTTTGTTTTTCAAGACAGGGTTTCTCTGTGTTAACAGAACTAGCTGTCCTGGAAGTCGCTTTGTAGACCAGGCTAGCCTGGAACTCACAGAGATCCTCCTGTGCCACAGTGCTGGGATTAAAGGTGTGTGCCACCATGCCCAGCTCATAAAACAAATTTTAAAATAATTTTAAATAAATAACTTTTTTAATCCAGGAAAGCAAACTTAGGGAACACAACCTGAATTGGGTGTGTGTGCTTGGGGGAATTAATTCTATGTACATTGGTGTTTTAACTGTTTATATGTCTATGTAAGGGTGTCAAATCCTCTGGAACAAGAGTTACAGACAGTTGTTAAGCGGCCATGTGGGTGCTGGGAATTAAACCTGAGTCCTCTGGAAGAGCAGCCAGTGCTTCTAACCACCAAGCCATCTCTCCAGCTCCCACAACCTGAATTCTTGTTACTAGCTAAAGCCATTATTTGTATTCTTTTTTTTTTTAGGTTTTTTGAGACAGTGTTTCTCTATGTATCCTTGGCTGTCCTGCACTCACTCTGTAGACCAGGCTGGTCTTGAACTCAGAGAGATCCACCTGCCTCTGCCTCCCGAGTGCTGGGATTAAAGGCGTGGTAGCTCATTAATTGTATTCTTATAGTGAGACAGCCAGCAAACGGGAACAAATGTTGGTCTATTTTTCATATGCTCTAGATGAAATGCAAGCCTTAATGGTTCATTACTTGGTAATAACTAAACTTCCTTGGTGAGATCAAAGGAAGAACAATATTGCCAGAAAGTACATATAATGAATAATTTTATAGCATGATTCCAGTATTTCAATATATAGATACCAAATAATGTCTAATACATATTTTATAAGATAAATAAAAATATATACAAATATAAGCTGCCTACTGAATCAACTAATTAGCTTATCATCTCTTCAGAGCTGTTGCTTTCAAACTGCTTACTTCAAAACATAAACAGAAAACCAAACCTTGTGTTTACATCTGGTTCCTAGGCATAACATTTAAATTTTTCTTTCATTTATTATGGATGTGTTTTCACCATAATAAAATAGGCATGGGCACTTCAAACATAATTCTTTAACTTATAAGTGGTTACTTTTTAAAAGGTCTGCTGTATTTATATGCCAGATTTTAAAAACTAGAATCACAAATCACATCTTTAAAGATCAAAAGAAGCCAGGCATGGTAATCCCAACACTTGAGAGGCAGAGGTTGGGGGATCACTGTGAGTTCAAGGCCAGCCTGGTCTACAACGTGAGTCCAGGACTGCTACGAACCCCCCCCTCCCAAAAAAAGATCAAAACCATTCATTTAAATAGTCCTTCTCCCGCAGCCACCTTCAGACACATAGCTGAAGTTTAATTTCTGATCCTGAGTATCATTCTCAAATGAGAAACTGACAACATATGGAAGGAGGCATTTCCAGAAAAGGCTGCCTCCATTTGTTTCCTATTCATAAACATACTCATGGGTTGCCAAAGCAAGTCAATTCTACCTAACTCCGAAAGATAGTACAATAGTTCCCAATTATGTCTAAAATCTTAGACATCCCATTCTTAGTGTTAAATGTTGCTTTTTGTTATGCTTACTTCATAAGAAATCATAGAATATGAGTACCACCATCAGATCCAGTGTAAAGAAACAAAAACATGGAACTAGCAAAATGTATAGAAATAGGGGTATAGTGGTGGGATGTGTACCAACTCTGACAGACTAGAGAGTGATCAAACTATATAAATGAATGTTGTGTTTTGCTCATTAATAACCCCAGGTATAATATGAGAATAGTTTTATTTTAACCCCAGGTGTGGAGCTGCTTCAATTAGTCCACAGGTGTAAACTATATGTGCCTCATGTGCTAACAGGGGTGTGGCTTAGCCAGCTGCAGAAAATTAATTCTGAGAACTCAGAGAAGGGTATAAAAAGCCAGAGTCCTGCCAGTCATGGTAGCACACACCTTTAATCCCAGCACTTGGGAGGCAAAGACAGGTGAATCTCTGTGAGTTCAAGGCTAGCATGGTCTACAAAGTGAGTCCAGGACAGCCAGAGATGAAAAGAGAAACCCTGGTGGGCAGCCAGAATCAGGAGAAGTAGGGAGCTCTGAAGAAAAAAGTGCTCTCCCTGCTTGCTGATGCTCCCCCTGAGCTGTTGCTGATTCATTCTGCTGCTGGTTTGCTGGACTGATGGATATTGTGACTACCGAGATTTGTATTTCCCCCAAAGAACCCGAGGATCCTAAACAGCAGGAAGTAGTTCAAGAGACCTATATACTTCTTTGCCCTTTAACCTTTCTCTCTCTCACCTAGTGTTGGGGGGGTTGGAAGGGAGGTAGAGGTATTAAGTACAGTAAAAATTAAGAGTGTATAATAACACATGAAAGACACCTTCTACAAATGAACCTAGCTTATTTAAAATATATGCAAAGGTAAAATATTTTGTTCTACTTTCTACAGCAATCTGGTCTGTGTGGACTATTGAACTAGATTCCCAACTCGGTATCAAATACCAAAATACCTAAGAAAACTTTATGACAGTTATCTTTTATTATTTTATTTATCTTTAAATTTCGTGTATGTGTAAAAATGTGCACTCAGAGGTCAGAGAAATGTATCTGACCCCCTTGCAACTGAAGTACAGGTAGCAGCTGAGTCACCATACTACACATGCTGGGAACAGAACCCAGGTCATCGGCAAGAGCAGCACTATTAACAGCTGAGCCATCTCTCCAGCCCCAATTATTTTTATTATATTTTTATTTATTTATACAATTATATTTTAAAGCCTCATATTGAGGAGCATTGTTTCCCTGATTTGTAGTTTTAAATCCAATAATGAGAAGACTGTGGTGTAACTAAAGACTTGAAACTTGGAAAAATCACTAGCACAAAACATTGAGTTCTCTAGATGTTCACCTTTTAGATAGAGGTCTCATTGCTAGCAACTAGGTGTAATGAAAAAAGGTAAGGTTTTGAAAACAAGAAGGGAAGACAAGCATTTGAACACCTTGGACAAACTTTTTTCAACCTGCTTTTCATCTGTAAAATTAGAATAGTAATTACCTATCTTGGCTGAATGGTCTAATAATTAGTGAGAATGATTAGTGTAAAGCACATGGCACATAGCACTAAAAAAAATATCAGCTATTGTTGTCTTATTACTCATACATGCACCCAAATGATTAAAAAAAAGACTCATCAGGAAAATAAACCAGAGCCCAGGATTATTTTAACTATAAAAACAACTAAAACCAAAAAAAAGGAAAAAAAAAAAGAAAATCCTGATAGTTAAGTAAAACTTTAGGCACTTTTTTTTTTCATTTTACATATATAATACCATCGTTCTTCATGAAAAGTACATAAAATCTAAAATTAGCTACAGGCCTACTTATTTAAGTTTAATGTAAAAGATTATTATCATATGAACCAAAGACAATTTTATGAACAGATAAATGATTTCACCACTAGGAGGAAATGACAAAATTAAAATATAAAAATGATTATGAAAGGATAGTAAAAGATTCCTACCTTTAAACCGACTGCTATAAGATCTGTAACAACACTGTATGGAAAAAGTAAAAAGAGAAAATGGAAAACAAAGTTAGAGAACAAGTTTTAAAAGACAGGTAAGATTAAAGAAAAAGAAAAAGCATTATAATAACAAATAATGAAAAAATGATGAACTGTGAAATGTTAATAAGGAAAAAACAATAGACAGTGTAGCAACAGCAGAGTTCAAAAGCAAAGATTCAACATCAATGCAAGAAACAAATTATTCTCTAGTGTGTTGGAAAGTATACTTGTGCTTCAATACAGTACGTATGTGTTTATCTCACTCTGACAAATCCAAACCAAAACTAAAATCACAAAACTTCATTCTTCTCAGTCACTGATAGGAGTGATCACACCCTAAAGCTTCTAATGAAACAAAACCGGTCTTGGATTTTGAAAAGTACCTTGTAAATCCACATTTTATCACCCTTAAAAACTCACCAAAATATTGTTATGACTGTCTCCCATGCTAGAATAAACACAAACATCAAATTTCACATGCCAAACTTTATTATAAGATTTGCTTTTTAAAAATGTTATTATACTTCAATACTGTGTTTTTAGTACAAAAAATACTCCTCCTAGGTAGAAATGAACATGAACACTCACACATGCACAGAGCTGGGATTCGAGGAGGAACTAAAAATATGTTGGCTAGTGGTTTTTTTTGTTTGCTTTTTTAACTACTCAGAATAAAGGAAATGGACTTTTTGCAAGCTGTGGGAAAATGAAATTTAATAAGCTGGCCTAGGGCATAGTTCACTACATTAAACACCACACTGTCAAAGACAAAGTGTAAAAACCCTATACAGTTATTCTATACAAAAACTGATGTATGCCGGGCAGTGGTGGCGCACGCCTTTAATCCCAGCACTTGGGAGGCAGAGGCAGGCGGATCTTTGCGAGTTCGAGGCCAGCCTGGTCTACAAAGTGAGTCCAGGACAGCCAGGGCTACACAGAGAAACCCTGTCTCGAAAAACCAAAAAAAAAAAAAAAAAAAAAAACTGATGTACATCTTCAGATGGCAGTTTATTTCCATATTTCCTAAAAGAAGGCTACAAATAAGTTCTGTATTAACATTACTAATCAATAATGGTATCATAATTTCCTAAAGGTATGCAAATATGTCTCTGCACCAAGTGGTATAAATTTCATTGTTTTAAACAATAACCATACATTTTCCCTTGTAGAGTTCTGAAACTTGTATTCATTTTTCTGAAATTTAAACCTAATAAATAACTGATAAGCTATACTTTTTTTTAATGTGTAATACTATCTTTGCTGGTCCTGATGGGGAAAAAAATCAGCATTTTTTCCTATTTGACCTCCTCTATCTGCATCAAGGCCTTCTTAGCTTTATTACCACAAGCAAGGCAAAGTTCTTAAAAACCATCAACAAAAGTTTGAAAAGGTGTGTGTGAAAGAAATATAATGAACCCTATTACTATGTATGCCAACTAAAAAGGTAATTTTTAACAAGATACAGTAAGTAGCAAATGATGACTAAAAGTGTATGCAATTAATGTTTTTTTTTTTTTTTTTTTTTTTTGGTTTTTCGAGACAGGGTTTCTCTGTGTAGCCCTGGCTGTCCTGGACTCACTTTGTAGACCAGGCTGGCCTCGAACTCACAAAGATCCGCCTGCCTCTGCCTCCCAAGTGCTGGGATTAAAGGCGTGCGCCACCACCGCCCGGCTGCAATTAATGTTTTGATCAGATCAGCACGAAGATGTTGAATATTCCTACTCCCCCACCCCAGAGCACAGTGGGGGAGGAGTTTCCACTTCACAGTGAAGAAGCAAAAGTCAAGCCCTTTATTTAACCAAATCTCAGCACACAAAAGGCTAACTTGTTTCCCCATACCCGAAGTTGATAACTTCACAGCCCTTCCTGAGCTGATATAATGGCATTTATGGCATAAATCGCGGAAAATGATCTCACATCTAAAATGCATCAGTCAGGTAAAGAGTAGTGCACAAGGAACAGCTTTCCCAAAGTAGCTTCCATTAAACAAAAATACTTTAAAGAACATCACATTCATAAATCAAATCTAAAATTGCACTTTGATATCTGCAGCAGCGTGCAATCTGTATTCAAATGAGGTAATCCATATATCACAATATTGTGAAATTAAGATAAACGAAACCTAACGAGGACAAAAATTGTAAGATTCTAGTGTCCTTACGTAAGTACGCAGCAAGCAGCACTCAACTACGCGGCAACCTGTTAAATGGCTTTTACTTTTCAAACAAGTTATAAGCTTCACCATCCAACAGTTTACGGAAATCTTGTCAACAAAAGTCGGCGGGGGGGAGGGGTTCAGGAACAACTCAACCGCCAAAGGGCTAAAACAAAAGGTGCAATCTCTAATAGACTTGGAGGTTTTGGTGTTTTTTTATTTTTTATCTTGATGAACGATATTATATGACTCTCAATTTACTAAAACCCTTCAATCAACGTTTTTGTTAACAGGTCCTGCCCCACGTTCCTGAGTTCCCAGAGAAATTACCAACTCGGAAAAGGTGACTGTCAACCTTTTTTTCCTTTTAGTCACAGACCCCATTTCAACTGAGCAGTTGAAAGCACCCGGAAAACTCACTTACACGATATCTGGCATCGCCCGAGGCGAATTCACGAAGTTTCTTGGGGGTCGGGGACGAGGAGGAAGCGTCCCCGGCGACAAACTGCGGACGCTGCTCCGTATTCAGAAATGGTTAACGTATCTCACAGAGCAAGTCAGGAGACACCGCCGGTCCCGAGACCAGCGCGGGACCGCGCGCGGTTCGAGACCCGGTCGCCGCCCAGACGGCTGTCGCCGCTCGCCCGGGCCCGCCGCCGGGGGAAGCTCCACTGCGCGCCCCACCCCGCCGGTAAACAGCAACTCCCCGAGCGCCGCGGCCGCCTCAGCCTCCGCCCCCGCCAGCGCCGCGCACCATTTTCTGAGAGGAAGTATGGGGAGTCCGGCCCGGCACCCCGGCCCGGCTCGTCTCCGCTTCCCGAACGCGCCCCGAGCCTGCGAGGAGCGGACGTGACGGGGGCGCCGCCGCACGCAGGAAGCGGAGACGGCGGCGGCCGGACCCCCGCGTTCCCCGGGTCCCTGCCGTCGGGCTTGGCCCCTGGCCGCTCCTCCGCTAGCCGGCGCCGCGCCCTGTTCCCCGGCCTCGGCGGGACGCGTCGCCGAGAGGAAACCAGGCCAGCGCAGCCCCCAAGCGGCCACCCGGCACTTACCCATCCATTGCCCAGATGGAGGAGCGCGTCGTGCGGGGATCGACGGGCTCGTCGCGGGCGGAGGAAGCGGGCGGCGGCTCCGAGGACCTGCGAGCGGAGCCGCTCCGCAGCCCCAGCCGGTCAGAGGTGGAAGGAAGAGTGGGAAACAGGGGCGGGGACCGGGCACGCTCTCGCCAGCGCCGCGCCCCCGCCTCCCGCCCCGCGAGCGCGTCCCCGCCTCGCCTGGCCCCGCCCCCTCGGCGTCGACGCCCGCCCCGGGCTCGGCTGGACTCCAGGGCGCCCTCTTCCCGCCTTCGCCTCGTCGCCCCGCCCCCGGCGCGCGCCCCGGCGCGCGTGGGCGCGCGCGACCCCCGCCCCCGGCGTCGCGCCTGCGTTCGCGGGAACGCGCGCCTTGTGCTTCCCGCTTCGCGGCTCGCCCTCCTGCTCGCCCGCGGGCCTTCCGGCTTCCCGGACTCAGGCTCAGGGGCCCCAGCGCTTCCCGCTGCTGGCTAGGAAAGCCTCGGGAGCCCAGGGGACTTCTAAAGCTGGGCAGAATTGCTGCGGGCGGGCGACCCTGCTGGCGGCACGGCAGGGGACCGGCGCGACGGCCGCGGGGCAGGCGTTGGCAGTGGTCTTCCGGGACCTGAGACAGCGACCGGTTGGTTGCCTGTCCGCCAGGCCCTGGCCAACCTCTGAGACCTGCACTGTCCGGATAGGTGTGGTTGGGGAAGGAATTTAGGAGGAGACTGCCCTGGACTGAAGAACATCTTCATTTTTACACAGTTTTAGTCTGTGTAAAAATTCTTTTCTACCCAAGTCTAATACTAAATATTCATGAAACTTTAATTGCGCGGCTCTGGGATGACCGTCGTAGTGCCAGTATCTAATAACTTTATTCATTCATCCCTCCGCGGGCGAAGCTGGTGGGGCGTTATAGGAAAGGATTAATGTTTTTCCAGATGAAAATACACCAGAAACCTCCGAAATTTCACAGCCAGGAAATGTTTGTTTGCACCAAAGCCCTTTCTTTTGGTATGAGCAAAACCGGGTAATACGTAAAACGTAAAATGCTATTTAATGTACATAGTTCGTATAAATAGTGAGAACACGCTTTTCCCCTATTCATAGCATATCTAGTTCTGAAGCTGATTGCTTTTTCAATTCACAGATCATTGAAAATTGAGCCTTGTAAGCCAAGTCTTGAAAGTCTGAAACGAAAGTGGGGGCCGTCCACACCCATTTCAAAGGAAATAACAACTTCAATCTATCCCTCCTGATTTCCTACTTTAAATTAAGTACACACTTCTCAAAAAAAAAACTATAATCAGTTTGTAATTCAGGAAGGTCATTTTTAAAGTAATTTCAGTTCCCTTTTCAAGATGTCAAAAAACATTTGTATGTTAAATCTAAACATTATGTTTGGAAACATTTCCACCCTACATTGTGCTACATGGGATTTTAAAATAGCAAGGTAATAGTTGGGGTAGAGGCAGATGCCTGCTCCTGAGTTTGAGGTCACCTTGAGCTACAGGGTAAGTTTCCAGGCCAGCCTGGGTCACAGAAAAATAAATAATATATCGAGAGAAGCACTCGGGGCAGAGGCAAGAGGATCTGTGTAAGTTCGACTCCAGCCTGGTCTACAGAGTGAATTCCAGGACAGCCAGGGCTCCACAGAGAAACCTTTCTGTCTTGAAAAGCCAAAGGAGAGAGGGGCAGCCAGTGGAGTGTTTTGTTTTTCAGAAATTTGCCTGCCTCTGCCTCCCGAGTTCTGAGATTAAAGGCCATCAACACTTGGCAGCCTTCTTTTCTTTTTAGCAACACGTGTAAGTATAATGCTTGTTTTTTTCAACACTCAAACAGCAGTAAATAATTCTGGTGGTTTTTTTGTTTTGTTTTGTTTTTGAAACAGAGTTTTGTTATATAGAACAGCCTGACTGGAACTTGCTAGAGAATTCAGGCTAGCATCAAATTTAAGATCCTCTGGCTTCAGCCTCCTGACATTACAGAGATGTACCACCATAACTTTTGTTTTCTCCCCAAACCACCCAATTTTTAACAACTGTAACTTTTTTTTGGTTATTCGAGACAGGATTTCTCTGTGTAACAAGCCACCATGGCTGTCCTGGACTCCCTTTGTAGACCAGGCTAGCCTCCAATTTAAAAGAGATCCACCCACCTCTGCCTCCCGAATGCTGAGATTTAAAGGCATGCGCCACCACTGCCTGTCAATCTTTACTATTTTTAATTACTTTTTCTTTCTTTCTTTCTCTTTGTTTTTTGTTTTGTTTTGTTTTTTGAGACAGGGTTTCACTGTGTAGCCCTGACTGTCCTGGACTCACTTTGTAGACCAGACTGACCTCAAACTCACAGAGATCGTTTGCTTCTGTCTCAAAAATTCTGTGATTAAAGATGTGCATCACCATGCCTGGCTGTTGTTTCAATTATGTGTATTAAGTATGTTTACATATACATATGTGAATGCAGTGCCTGTGGAGAAGCCAAAGAAGACACAGTGCCTGTGGAGAAGCCAAAGAAGACACCAGATCTCCTAGAGCTAAAGTTACAGGCCACCTGACTTGGGTGCTGGGGACCCAAACTCAGGACCTGTACAAGAGCAGTAGATATTTTTAACCACTGGACTATTTCTCTAGCCCCAATTGTCACTATTTAAGTATACCTGAGACTCATTATACTAACTTAAGTCATTCTAAAAAGTCTATAAATACTATATCCCTGAATAAAATTAACAAAACTGCACTTTATTTCCTAAATACAACTTTTTGACAAAGGCCTCGATAAGTAAAAACGGTTTATAACAAAGAGCAAGGTGAAACTTTTCCTTTTCCATGCCCCTCTGTCCTATAGTCAAAGGACTTATGAACTCTATGCGCTTGAGCCTCACTCTGATCAGAATGATAGACTGGGCTGGGGAGATGACTCAGTCCATAAAGTGCTGCTGCACAATCATGGTGGCCTCCTCACACCAAGTCAGAGAGCTCCAGGCTCAGTCAGACACCTTGTATCAAAAACAAGTGGAGGAGGGCTAGAGAGATGGCACAGCGGGTTAGAGAGCTCCAGGCTGTCAGACACCTTGTATCAAAAACAAGTGGAGGAGGGCTGGAGAGAGGCTGGAAAGATGGAACAGTGAGTTAGAGCATGCACTCCTCCTGAAGAGTGGAGAGGCTGGAAAGATGGAACAGTGAGTTAGAGCATGCACTCCTCCTGAAGAGCGTGCCCAGCTCCTCATGGTGGTTTATCATCACCAGTGACTCCAGTTCTAGGGCATTCAGTGCCCTCTTCTGACCTCCGAGGCCCCAATGAAGATGAACCTATCAGCCTGGCATGGCAACACATGCTTTTAATCCCAGCACTCAGGAGACAAATCAGGCCAGCCTGGTCTACAGAGGAAGTTCCAGGACCGCCAGGACTACAGAGAAACCTTGACTTGAAAAACAAAAGCAAAATAAATAAGCCTAATAAATATATACTGCATATATTATATAATAAAGTAATATATATAATTTATATATAATATTCTGTCTTCTTGGTGTCAAAGAGGATAATCTCT
>CAJQZJ010032188.1:559148-607557 GCA_907164525.1 Lophiomys imhausi | reverse complement strand
TTTATATATAATATTCTGTCTTCTTGGTGTCAAAGAGGATAATCTCTGTAGACTTTATATATAATATTCTGTATTCTTGGTGTCAAAGAGGATAATCTCTGCAGATTACTGTATACTTTGAAAAGATAGTTCAAGTAATTTAGCTTATAGTTTTCCCCTTGTTTTTGTTCTGGTTTGCTTAAGAAATTACCCCCCTGTAACTTGTCCATCTGATAAGAGGCACACCCCTTCATTATTATGTTTACACAAAAAGTAACCTTTGAACACTTGCCTTAAGCTATTCCACTATGCAGTGGTTAGTTAACTTTTAACCCAGATTCATGTTTACAGGTAAGACTTCTTAAGACATAAAGCAATAAAAAAAAATGATGCCAATATAGTTCAAAAATAATACTAGCCATTAGGTGAATCTCAGAAGGTCATTACTTGAACATTTAATCTCATAGCAATTCCAAAATCATAACCATTAACATGTATTCCTTAAAATAGAAATCTTTGAAATCAAACTAAATGAAAAAGGCCAGTTTCAAAAGCTTATATACTGTGTGACTCCATTTCTATAGCATTTTCAAAATGATAAAATTATGTAGAGGAAAACCAGATCAGTGTTTGGAAGAGATTAGGAACAGGGTGCAGGCTGTAGATCCCTATGACTATAAAATAGTGTGAACGGGGGTATTTGTGGTGATGAAAACAGTTCTGAATCTTGATTCACAGAGAGGGAGTGCTTATACAAATCTTCATTTATGTATACATGCATACATACACACAGTATATATAAAACACATGAAAACTGTATAGAACTTTAGATACCCACCCATATAAAAGTGACAAACAAGCCAAGTGTGGTGGCATACTCTTTTAATCCCTGCACTCAGGGAAGCAGAGGCAGGTGGATCTCTGTGAGTTCAAGGCCAGCCTCGTCTACAAAGTGAGTCCAGGACAGTTACACATTGAAACTCTGTCTTGAAAAACCAAAAAAAAAAAGAAAAAGTGACAAACATGGACACACCAGTGTCATTTTTCTGATTTTGATGGTATCCTCTGGTTAGATGTACCATTAGATGAAACTGTATGGAGGATACACAGGGCCTTGTTACAGTATCTTCTAAATTTCTGCGCCCAAAATATTATTTCAAAGTAAAACAACAGTTTTAAGAGATCAGTGTTATCTGATTGTTCCTTCGGTATTTATTTGTTCAGCGCTGATACAGTACCAACTTCAAAGGCTTAAGCAAAAAACATTTGGTTACATTCTTACTTTTCAGGCTATCTGAGTATGGTTGTCACATGAGGTCCTAATAGCTTACACATACAGAATCAGATAGACTCTGCCCATTGTGTTGCATTAGCCCTTCTTCAGACTTCTTCCCTACTATTGGAGGAGGTGACTTCAAAGTGTTTTCTATGTGCTCACTGCAGATTACTGTATACTCTGAAAGGCAGTTTTAACTAGTTTTTATTTTCCTTGTGTTTTTCTCCTGGTGTGCTTAAGAAATTCCTCTCCTGAAACTACCATGAATAATGTCTGTTTTCCTCATCTTGTGACTGTCCCAATGAGATCACCTGCACGTGGACAGTGCCTGGTGCAGAGGACTGTTTTGTCTACATTGAAGGCTCTGTTATCTCCTGTCACTATAGTTAGTGTCCAGCCCCTTGCCAGACTTGTTTTGGACATTCCTAGTCTCTACATGAAGCAAATTACAAAGATGGAGGAAATTCTTGTCCCCTGCCTTCTTGTCACCCTATATCACAAGGCTCCCAGTGTTGCCCAGAGTTTTTAATATAATTATCCTATTTTTACTCAGAAGAAAGTCTTTAAAGGCTTTAGACTAGGGGATTGTTCAAGTGATAAACACTAGTGTTTTAAGACTAATTCCCCTTAAACACTGACTTCCTGTCCTTGAAACTGGTACCGCCAGCTGGGTGCAATGGTGCACACTTTTAGTCCCAGCACTCAACAGGCAGATCTCTGTGAATTCGAGGCCAGCCTGGTCTACAAAGTGTTCCAGGACAGCCAGGGTTGTTACACAGAGAAACCCTGTCTCAAAAAACCAAACCAAAAGAAAAAGAAGGGAAGGAAGGAAAAGAAAAGAAGGAAGAAAATAAACCTTCATCTTCAGCACTCAAAAAACCAAAATTCTTTTTTTTCTCTTTTTCTTTTTTTTGGGGGGGGGTTTGTTGTTTGTTTTTCAAAACAGGGTTTCTCTGTGTAGTCCTGGCTATACTGGAACTCACTCTGTAGACCATGCTGGCCTTGAACTCACAGAGATCCCCCTAACTCTGCCTCCCAAGGGCTGGGATTAAAGGTGTGCACCACCACACCAGGCCAACAAACTTCTTTTAATGTCTTTTTTTTTTTTGGTATGGGTGTTTTGTCTGCATGGATGTCCATGCACTGCTGGCATACTTGGTGCCCACAGAGGTCAGAAGAAGGCATTCCTGTAATCTGGAATTCCAGTTCCAGGAATTACAGATAGTTGTAAACCAGCATGTGGAGGCTGGGTATTGAAGCTGAGTCCTCTAGAAACAGCAGCCAATGCTCTTAAGCACTGAGCCATCGCTTTTCCCAGATTCTCTGTATGCTCTGGGAAGACTTCAGCATATGCGGCTCATGCTTAGGGAAGGGGGCAGTACCTTCCACTTCCTTGAAAGAACAGCATTCACCTAAATTATTTGAGATTGTGCCTTATGGTCCACCAGCCATGAATTTGTACATATAATCATTTAATTTTTTCATTAGAGACTCACAGACATTTATTTTATACTCTGATTATAAACCAGTGTCATTTTATCTTAATATTCAAATTGTTCTAGCCATTGGCCAGTGGGAGCTATTTAAGTTGACTTCTGTTTCCATAACATATTCCCATCAGTGTTGGAGGTGGGGGGTTCTATATTCTTGTTCAGTCTCTGAGTACTTCCCATCTTGGTTTCAAACTCGCAGACACAAGGAATCCTCTATCTCAGCTCCTAAGTCCTGAGACCACAGGCACAAATTACTGTACCCAACTACTTTTTATTGAACACTTCTTGACTTTTAAGGTATTACAAGTTGTTCCAGAGTCATCTTGTTTATTTGTCAAAAAAACAGGATCTGGGTACTAAGTGCACTCATTGCTTCTAAGGTTTTTAACTTGAGAATTTCCAAAGATCTGTCCTGTAATAGAATGTGTATGTGTGTGTACACATGTATGTATATGTGTGTACACATGTGTGTACACGTGTACCCTTGTGTACATGTATGGGTGCAGGTATCTATGCATGAGTGAGCATGTGTGTAGGCAATAGGGCAACCCTAGGTGCTATTCACTTTATTTTATTTGTTTGTTTGTTTATTTTGGGTTTTTCGAGACAGGGTTTCTCTGTGTATCCCTGACTGTCCTGGACTCACTCTGTAGACGAGGGTGGCCTTGAACTCACAGAGATCCGCCTGCCTCTGCCTCCAAGTGCTGGGATTAAAGGCGTGCTCCACCACGCCCGGCTCACTTTATTTTTTTAAACAGGTTTTGCTGCTAGCCTGAACTCACTGAGTAAGGTAGACTGGCTGGCTAGTGAGTCCCAGGGACCCACCTGTCTCTGCCTCCCTAGCTCTGGAATTACAAACATGCACCATCACACCCAACTTTCATTCTTTTTTTTTTTTTTTTTTGGTTTTTCGAGACAGGGTTTCTCTGAATATCTCTGGCTGTCCTGGACTCGCTTTGTAGACCAGGCTGGCCTCGAACTCACAAAGATCCGCCTGCCTCTGCCTCCCAAGTGCTGGGATTAAAGGCGTGCGCCACCACCGCCCGGCCCAACTTTCATTCTTTAAGACAAAAAACAGAGTTTGGGGATCAAACTCAAGTCCTTGTGTTTGGTGCTTTATCGGCTGAGCTGTCATCACCTCAGTCTCTGTAGTGGGATTTTTATGCTACGATCAGTACAAACCTATACTTCATGGTTTACTTTGGTCCACAGTTGCAGATCAGCTTTGCAGGTCACTTCCCCACCCTTCAGCCCCTCTTCATGCCCACATTCCATTAATGGATCAGGAAACAGATTCCTGGGAAATAAAAGGATATTCATTCCTTCAGGTCTACCTCTCTGTGGGAATGGACCTGAGGGGTGTTCTTAATTTATAAGCAGCATACTTCAGATCTAGTCCTTACTCTTTCAAGTTTCAAGATGCCACTGAACCTTCAGGAATATCTCACTTGCTAAAGATGGCACTGAGCTACCATTTTCCCTGATTTGGGAACACAATTCAAAGACTGTATTCTTTGTGGCCTGTGGTATGGGTTCCATCACTGCCCCAGTATCATCATTCCTGTCATTTCTTTTCTGGTTATGGCTCATTCTTATTCCTTTTCTAGGACTCCTTCACTCCCACAAGTTCTATAGCACTCAATGACTTTCATTAAAGTATTTTGACTAGTCTTTCACCAGCCCTTAACAAGAGACTTTTCCTAACTTATTTAGGTCTAACCGATTAGGAAACTTGTGCCTGAGTTCATGGTCAGCCTGGTCTACAAAGTGAGTCCAGGATAGCCAGGGCTATTACACAGAGAAGCCCTGTCTCAAAAAAACAAAATAAAATAAAACAAATTTAAAAAGGAGAAGAAAGAAGGAAAAAAACTAGTGCCTGGTGCTAATTTTTTCAAAGAAGTAAAAGTGGGAAAAACTGCTCTAAGGTAGTAGAAAATCACTTTTTCAGCCTGTATATATGTATAAAAATCAGCCTGTTTATATATACCAAGATAACTTCTGCACTGATTCAGCATCCCTTTTGTCTGCTAAAGTATGAAGTTGATAAATATTATAGATGTCCATAATAGTATTACTGTTATTGTTGTTCTAGAGAGGAAAAGATAGTTTCCTTTCATGTATCTGAGACCACATAACAAACAAGAAATATAAAATCTTTGGCAGGGGGTGCTCACTATATAGCCCTGACTAACTTGGAACTTGCTGCATGTGGTAGACCAGACTGTCCTCGAACTCCCAGAGATTTGCCTGCCTCTACCTCCTAAATGCTGGGATTAGAGGCTTGAGCCACAACACCCAAAAGGAAATATAAATTTTATTTTGTAACTAGAACAAAGCCTTCACTCTGGTCACTAATTCAAACTTGTCCACAGAATCCTTTGATAGAAGTCTTTAACAAAGAGCCAAGTAGATAGATAGCAGATACCTATTTTCTTTTTCCAGTCTTGTCCTTTGTTGAAATAATAGCCTTACACAAAAAGCAGGCCGTGGTCTAAGGTCAGTGGAAAAGTTCCTGGAATGTCAGACACCTGGATAGAGCTGTTCACCCTTTCCATTATGGCTCTGAAAAATTTTTAACTAGTGATGATTCTACATGACACCAGACAAATGTTCAACCTTGAGTAGGCAAAAAGTCAAAAAAAGAAGAAACACACAAATGAAAACATATTCCAGTCTGAAATAAGCAAAAGTTCAGTCTAAAAAAGAAGAAACTCGTGTACACACACACACACATACACACACACATACACACACACACACACACATATACTCACACATGCATATACACACACGAATATACACACACATACACACACGCATATACACACACGCACACACATATACACACACGCATATACACACACGCATATACACACACACGCATATACACACACATATACACACACACGCATATACACACATATACACACACACATACACACACACACACACACACACACACACACACACAAGAAAATAGAACCCCATTTGGAAAGTTTCTCCCTGTGAATGTATTATTTATGTAACTGGAAAACTGAACCTCCCGCCTCACTCCCATCCATGGTGGTAGAGAGTTACTTGCACCAGGGGCTTAGGACTTCATATTGCCTGTCTTCCAAAACACAGGGAGGATGAGACTTTAATCAAAAATTTAATTTTGTGGAGGACAGCAGGAGAATGACATCTAGGAGGAATGTAATTTGGGGGAGTGTAGAAACACAGGATTTGACCTTTGTACAGCAAACCAAAGGCCATTAGGAGATATAGGAAGAGGCTACAGGGCATTATTCTTAAACTAATTTCAAACATCAGGCACAATCCGAAAGCCGGATGGAACTATTGATAATTCTACCATTATCACTGAGGAGGAAGGAAGCTTATGTTGATCAGGGGAATGTCAAATATTTCTCTCTCTCAACATGTAAAACAGTAATTCTGTTTCTCAAAATTCATATCTGTCTTTTGAAAATGCAGATACATGTGACATAATCTTTACCTACAGAACACCAGGAAGAATTAGGTGGAAATACCGCCAATGGAAATTGGATTACACACAGTCACCCTGGACTTCCTTGCTGAAGTTATTTTCAAAACAAAATGAATAATTCAGACAAGAAAATGTTTGACTTGAGAACTGAGCTTGATCCTGGTGTGGGAGCAGCCCTGTGAGTGCGGACCAGCAGGAGATGAAGATAGGAAAGGAAAGGAAATTTTAATGAAGGAAATTTGAACAAAGGAAATGTTCTCAGAGAGGAAGAACATTAGGAATGTGAGTGTGCCTAAGAACATTGTAATAGATCACATTCTTTTGATCCTTTTGTCTTGAAATAAGATATCCATTAAGACTTAGGTCCACCCATGTTTAACAGAAAACACAAAGTAACTGGGAAAAATTTTTATTTTTGTTTTGAAAATTTGTACTCAATTGGGATTGGAGAGATGGCTCAGTGGTTAAGAGCACTGGCTGTTCTTCCAAAGTACCCTGGTTCAAATCCCAGCATCTACATGGCAGTTCAAAAAATTGTCTGTAATAGTCGGGCATGGTGACACAGGCCTTTAATCAGAAGCAGGCAGATTTGAAACTTCCTGGTACTAGTCTGGAGCTCAAGCCTGGAGCAGGGGCAGAGAGCCTGCAAGGACTGCCTTTGATGGCCTCCAGTTAACAACTGATGAGTCAGTGACTCAGCAAAGTTTGCTGGCAGCCAGAAACAGGTTCAGATTCCTGGGTGCAGACTGTCTAGTTAATCTCTTCTGACAGCTTAAGGCCTTCTTCCTTACAGCCTCATGAGGCAGAAATGGAGATTGGAGCCACCAAACTTGTCTGGGAATCCCTTTGGAGGGCTTGACTTGCCCTCTCACCCCTAGGTTTGATGCTTTTTAATAATTAGTTCTCATTTAAAAAAAAAAGATTTATATTAAATCTGGGTGGTAGTGGAGGCGCATGCCTTTAATACCCAGCACTTGGGAGGCAGAGGCCAGCATGCTCTACACAGCTAGTTCCAAAAGACAGCTGGGATGCACAAAGAAAACCTGCTTTAAAAGACCAAAAAGAAAAAAAAAAACATGTTGCTTTTAATTCAGTGTATGGGTGGGCATGGGCAATTGAGTACAGGTGATCTCAGAAGTCAGAGAGGGTGTCAGATCCCCTGGAGCTGGAGTTATAGGAGGTTATGAGCTCCCCCACCTCTAGCATGGATGCTGGGAACCAAAGTCAGGTTGTCTTCAAGAGCAGTGCTTGCTCTTTCTCATTGAGCCATCTTTCCAGCATGGATTGGTCCTTATTCTACAGCTGATATTTCCATACACCCTAGGATGAGAGAAGGGGGAACATAATAACTACATTTTGAGTTAACATAATGAAAAAAAATTTTAAGTATTATTATGTGGTTTTTGGTCCCAGCAGTAAGTTTCCATTTCCCCAAAAAGTAGGTCACTTCCCCTTACCTGCAATGAGTCTCTCAGTCCACGTTCCACCACAAAAGGAAGAGAGGGTTGGGGGCCAACTGCAGCCCAGCCACCAACAACTGTTTGTGTACCCATGTACCAAGGCAAGGGACACTGATAGCTGTTTCCCTGCTCCTGCTCAGTGGGGATTTGAATGAGAAATGTCCCTCATGGGCTCATATATTTGAAGACTTGATCCCGTTTTGGTGGGAGGTTTGGGAGGTGATGAACTTTTGGCACCTGGAGCCTTGTTGGAGGAAGTACATCATTGAAGGTAGGCTTCGAGAGTGTTTCCAGATTGTTCTCCTGGCTTCCTATGTGAGGGAATGTGACCAGTCAGCTTCCTGCTCATGTTGCCCACTACCATGCCTTCCTTACTATCATGGACTCTCCCTCTGGAACTATGAGCCAAAATAAACTCTTTCTTCTATGATTTGTTTTTTGGTGATGTTATTATTTATTTATTTTTAATCACAGCAACAGATAAGTAACTAATACATACCAGGACAGGGGCTCCTATTTCTGTGTTTGTGGACAGAGACAGGGAACCAATCTGTGCTGTAGAAAGGGCTCATCAACATCTTTAGGCCAATACAGAAAGTGAGGGAGGGGAAATCACCAGGCAGAACACTGTAAACCCAAATGAAAAGAAACCCCTTGTCCTCAGAGGCAACCACTTCTGGAACTCCTCTCTGTTCAGAGAGCCTGTGACACTTACAGATACACTTTGCTTTTGCATTGCTCTGAACTCTTTCCTGTCATATAATTCTTTAGCTGACAGAGAAGAACCCCCCAGGAGCCAGTATCATACACACACCAAACCAATCAGGGCCTTCCATGAGCCTCTCTATAAATGGAGGAGTTTTGCCAAACTAGCTTGAGGAGGGGGTAAGGTCAGCTCCCAGACTTCAGAGAAAGACCTGCCAGTCCAGAGACTTGCCACTTCTGCACCCTGTTCTCCACACAGTAAGACTATTCTTCAGAGGACTGTCCTCAGTTGGCTTCCCAGCTAAGAACCCAGAGCAGTAATGTACCTGCAACCTGTGGGCTGGTACCCCAGTACTGAGAAGTTTCCTGTTTGGGCTCCTATTCAAGTGTTTCCCATTTAAATTGTTAATACTGCATTGCAAATACAAATCCTCCTCAATAGTTCTGGACACTCCATTCTTGGAAGGAGGGCAAGACAGAAACATGGTAGAATCAACTGTACCAGTGGTACACTAAACAAAGCAACAAGTCACAAGAAGCAAAGTGGAGTACTATCTGCATACATGTGAACAAAGTCAGGGTATTCTATCCCAAACTATACTGGGTCAGTATATGAACTATTGTTGTATTTCAACTGCCTCAATTTGAAATCATCTGAAAAACTGTTAACAGCAAAAAGGGCTGTTTGGTCTGTCATTTTCCACAAACAATCCATGAAGACTGTGGAGACATGTCTTCCCAGGAATAGTATCTGTTCTGTGATTGCTTTCCTAAAGGCAGTACGTTTTCCCCAGGAGATCTTCCCAGATTGGTTCAAACCCTATCATAAGCCCACTTCTAAACAAGACATTGACAAAGGGATAAAGATTATATTGACCAAGATCAGTGATTCTCAGCCTTAGCTGTATATTAAAACTAGCCAAAGGACTTTACAGCATACTGTTTCCCGTGTGCACCCCCACTATATTTGGGTTTGGAAAAGCCCTCTAAAGGCCCATGAAGACTTTGCCCTCAGTTTAACACTATTGTGAAGTAGTAGAAAATGTAGAAGCTGGGGTCTAGTAGGGTGGCGATGGGTTGTTGAGAGCTTTTCTTCCAATGGGATTGTGAGACCCATCTCTTCCTCTGTCTGTTTGCTTCCTGACCATGAATAAACTTCAGCTTACTCATGAAACACGAAGCTCTGCCACATGTTTCTGGCATGATGTGCTTCCTTACACAGAACTGAAGCATTTATACTAACCAATCATGGACTGGAAACTCCAAAACTCTCCATAATCTTAGGTATTTATTAGAGTAATAGAAAACCAACAATACAAACCCCTACTGATCTCATGAGAATCCCTTTATGTAAGACCCAGATCCAGAATATTTAAAGTTCTCCCAAGTTATTTCAACCTGAAATCAAGGTTAAGAACTACCGTTTTAGGCCAGGCATTGCAGTGGCGCACGCCTTTAATCCCAGCACACAGGAGGATCTGTTGTGTGATTGAGGCCAGCCTGGTCTACACAATAGGTTCCAAGACATTCAAGACTACACAATGAGACCCTGTCTGTCTTTGCGGGGATGGGGGAGAGGTGGGGGAGAGCAGCACCAATCAAGCATTTCCTGAGCTTTGTGTGTATTCTCTTGAAACTCCTCAGTCAAATGGAGTGGAAAGCAGAGCAGCACACACACTGAGGGATGGGGAATAGAAACTCAGGAATGTTATCTTTCAAAAGTGAAGCACAGCCAGGCATGAGGGCACATGCCTTTAATACCAGCACTCAGGAGACAGAGCCAGGTGAATCTCTGTGAGTTCGAGGCCAGCCTGGTCTACAAAGCAAGTCCAGGACAGCCAGGGCTGTTAACACAGAGGAATCCTATCTCGAAAAACAAAAACAAAAAGAAAGAAAGAAAAAGAAAAAGAAAGTGAAGCAGAATCAAGACATCCCATATTCTCAAACAAGCAGAAATAAAAGAGATTCATCACTGCCAGACTGCCTCATAGAAACTGTGAAAGGTATCCTACACCAGTAGTAAAGGGATGCTACCCACTCTGGTAAGTATGAGCAAGTGTGAAAGCCAACAGTAGAGAACATAGACTGGAGAAAAAAAATCAAATCTCAGCATTCTGAAACCACCAAACCACAGAGATGAATAAGAAAGGAAAAAGTATATACAGAACCATAGGGAGAAAAATCAGTAAAGTTTGTCTTTACTTAACAACAATCTTGAATACAACATTATTTACTAAATGGAAGAGACAGACTCACTGGATGGATAAAAACAAAATGCAGACAGTTATATGTGGTCTATAGGAAGCTGTCTTCACTAGAAAAGACACACATAGATAAAAAGGGGTGGGAAAAGACCATGCAAACAAAATGAAAGGGCACAGGAGTCACTATAATTGTATTACATTTAATTAATAATTTAATTGTATTAAATTAAAAGCTATATTTAAAAAGCTAATGAGCTGGGTGTGGTGGTACGTGCCTTTAATCCCAGCAGATGCAAGTGCTGAGGCAAGTAGATTTCTGTGAAGTTGAGGCCAGCCTAGTCTACACAGTAAGTTCTAAACTAGCCAGAGCTATATAGTGACAGCCTTATCTTAAAACAAACAAACAAACAAAAAAACCTAAGCAAAAACAAAGCTAAAAAAAAGTTTAATATACTGGATGTGTCTTTAATCTTAGTATGCAGGAGGTAGAGACAAGAAGGTCAGAAGTTCAGTGATGCCAGGCAGTGGTGGCAGGATGTTTAATCCAAGCACTCAGGTGGCAGAGGCAGGCAGATTTCTCAGTTCAAGGCTAACCTGGTCTACAGACTGAGTATCAGGATAGCCAGGCCTATTACACAGACAAACCCTGTCTCAAAAAACAAAAACAAAAAAACATTTCAGTGTCATTTCCCCAGCTACATATTGAGTTTAAGGCCAGCCTGGGATTCATGAGATATCATATCTTAAAAAAAAAAAAAAAACTGCCCCTAGAGGCATTGTGATGTGGCTTCTATGTCACATGTGCATCAGTAGGTGGCAGAGAGGCAAGAGGCTATATCTACATTCAGTGTTCTGACCTATGAACATCTGAATGAATAGTAGTCTAACATTCCTAGAAAAAAGCAAGCTGGATACCAACACAACATTGGCACCATGGGGTAGCCTGTGATGACTACCAGACAAGTACCAGGCAAGCACCAGATGGGCTTCCAGGACAGGAAACAAGCCAAAAACTAGAAGAACTCTGCCTGGCCTTGGATATGGGGGTTGTGGAGACCCAGACCTGGGGTGAGATCTGGCCCAGATGGGGGTCACAAGAGCAGGAGAGCTGTCCCTGCCCCTCACATGCTGCAACACTTGGGAGGGCAGGCCCTTTACCTTTCCATATTAGAACTGGGGGTTGCAGGTCCAGAATCAGGGCTTTGAGTTGGCCCACCCCAACATCTACCCCATGGATAAGCTGCTGGGGTGCAAGAAGAGGCCCATTCCACAACCCAAAACTACATAATCTCCATGATAAAGAACAATTACAGCATATCTGAGAGGTGTTCCATGAGGTTCTAGTATTGACAAAGTAGCAGAAACCAGAGGCCTTGTACCAGACCAAGGAGTCATTTTAATGAACATTTACAAGCAAAATGTGTGCACAAAAGGGAATATTGTGGGACACACTGAGACACACTGCAGCTTCCACAATAAGATTTTATTTTTTATGTTGGGACAGATTGCAAGGGTGGAGGGTAGGTCTGAGGGGAGGTGGGAGATGAGAGGGAACAGGGTACATGATGTGAAATTCACATAATAAAATTTTTTCAAATAAAAGAAGTCAATGAGCCGGGTGGTGGTGGCACACGCCTTTAATCCCAGCACTTGGGAGGCAGAGGCAGGTGGATCTTTGTGAGTTCGAGGCCAGCCTGGTCTATAAAGTGAGTCCAGGACAGCCAGGGCTACACAGAGAAACCTTGTCTCGAAAAACCAAAAAAAAAAAAAAAAAAAAAGAAGTCAATGACACTGGCTTTTCATTGATGAATGAATAAAATGATAAAAGGAAGACCCCAACAGGATGAAATAGCTTTTCTAAATTCATAAACACACAAAGACTACAGCAGTACTCAGTTATAGAATACAGACACCACTATGTATAAAAGGAGAGACAAATTAGAATATACTCAGACACTTTTAATATCCCACTCCTATTAACATATAATTATGCAGTCCAAAATAGCCACAAAGAAATACTAAATCTATACTATAGGCCAAAGGGGTCTAACAGACTATCAACATGGTGTGTCTTCCAGCAGGTTGTATGCAGAATAAGCTGCAGGGTATATACTTACTTCTCATCAGTAAGTGAGCTGTCCTTTAAGGTAGACCACAGGCTGGGCTATAATCCGAGTCTCAGCAAATAAAATAAAATTTAAATCATGGCATTATCTTCTCTGTCAGCAAGAAAAGCTTTAGAAATTGTACAAATAGCCGGGCGGTGGTGGCGCACGCCTTTAATCCCAGCACTTGGGAGGCAGAGGCAGGCGGATCTTTGTGAGTTCGAGGCCAGCCTGGTCTACAAAGCGAGTCCAGGACAGCCAGAGATATTCAGAGAAACCCTGTCTCGAAAAACAAACAAACAAACAAAAAAGAAATTGTACAAATTAAGCAGCATTCTCTTGAATGAACAAGCCACTGGGAAAAAAAGAAGTTTAAAATGTCTTGAAAGGAATGAAAAGGAAAACACAGCATTATTGAAACCTCCAGGATTCACCAAAAAAAAAAAAAAGAAAGAAAGAAAGTACTCAGAGGAAGTCTACAGGGATGAATGCTTGCATCAACAAAGTAGAAAGACTTCAGACACACAACCAAACAATGCATCATAAGGAACTGGAAAGATAAGAACAGACCAGAACCTAGTAAAAAGAAAGAAATTATAAAGAGAATAAGTACATGATGTGAAAGGACTGAAAAAACAATTCTGGAGCTGGGGGGGGGGGGGGGGGGGGGTGGTGGCTCCGGTGGTAAAATGCTTGCCCTGAAACCATGAAGACCTGAGTTAATCCCAGAATCTGTATACAAAGAGCCCTAAGTGGTGGCTTGTTGAGAGGTAGAGACTGCCTGGCCAGCCCAGCTAGTCTAGCTGGTGAGTCCAAAAGGGATGAAAGACTTAAATTTAAGACCCCAAACTGTGCAACCACTGGAAGGAAGTGGAGAAGAAACACTTCAGAACAACCATATTGACAAAGATCTTGGGCGTGATCCTCAAAGCACAGGAAACAAAAGCAATAATTGACCAATTGGATTGCACCAAATTAAGAAGCTTCTGAAAGGAAAACAATCAACAGAGTAATGAACAACCTACAGACAGAATGGTAGGAAAGACTTACAAACTTTGTCTGACAAGGATTCATTTCCAGAATATATACGGATCTCAACAAAGAGAAAGAAAATCTAATCAGAAAATAAATGAATTACCTGGATAGATGGTTCTCAAAAGAGAGTATACAAATGGCCTAAAAGTGCCTAAAACATTGTCAGTATCACTAAACATCAAGGGGATGCAAATCAAAACCACACAGGTATTATCTCACCCAGTTAGAATGAGAACCACTCAAACAAACAACAAATGGGGATAGGATGGGATACAGAGATGGTTTAGACTCAGTCTAAGCCTTAGGGCTAAGAGCACAACTGCTTTTTCAGAATTTGCTTGTCATCACCAACGTCTAGGAGCTCACAAACCATCTGTGGAACTTCAGCTCCAGGAAATCTGGTTTCCTCTTCTAGACTCTGTGGGGGTACCTGCACATAGGTGGCATGTACACACACACACACACACACACACAAATGAATAAATCTTTTTAGTGGGGGGGGGGGCGCACATCTTTAATCCCAGCACTCAGGAGGCAGAGACAGGTGGATCTCTGTGAGTTCGAGGCCAACCTGGTCTACAAAGTGAGTCCAGGACAGCCAGATCTGTTATACAGAGAAACCCTGTCTTGAAAAACAAAACAACAACAACGCACCTAAGAAAAAGCAGTATAAATTTAGAACCAACCTTCTTTTTGTTTGTTTTTGTTTTATGAGACAGAATCTTACTATGTAGTACAGGGCCTGCCTGGAACTCACTACTTTCTTGCCTCAGCCTCCCAAGTGATGAATTACAGGCATGGACCACCACAATCCGCTTCCAAGAAGCCATGCCTTTTTCCCTATAGGTGCAAGATTCAGATCCTGGGCAGCGTATACTTTTCTTCTTTAACTTCCTCAACCTTTGATTTATTTTCTGATGATACTGTTGATCGTGACATTTACATTCTAGATTTTTCAGTCATCTCTGTGATGTTGCAAACCATCACAGCAATTAGCCCTCTGGGGATTTTTTAGCAATTTTGAGGGACATTTTTGGTTGTTCATACTCAGAACTGGCAATAGATGAGGCAACGTTACACAACAGTGTGGTGTATCTAATGGCGCTAAGCTAGCTCTACTTGTAAACTATGGCTAAAGAGATAGATTGTTATGTTAGGTATGTTTTACTATAGTAATTGAAAAAACTGACAAAGGGTGCTATTGGCATCTGCTGCGGAGCACAGACCAGGAAGGTCACTGATCTTATTATGATGCACACAACAGCCTTCTACAACAATGGGCTATCTAACCACAAAGGTCAGCCATTCCAAGGTTGACACCTTAGGGTCTGTTATTAGCAGTGCTATGCTGAAGGGTGTACATGTGACTATCTATTGAACCAACAGTTTCACCTCCAGAAATGTATTTTTGAAAAAATATGAGTTCTGAGCAAGGGAACATACATGCCCAAATGTCTTTATGGGAATACTTTATCCTAAAGACAAGTTTGAAAATAGCTAAATGTCTTACATTTATGTTTAATCACAGTTAAAAGGGGTTACATTAATTTGGAGTACATTCATATAAAAGAAAACTATAAACTACTTTTTTAAAAGTTAAGGGAGGGAGCTAGTAAGATGGCTTGGCAGGCAAAGGTGCTTGTCACAATAGCCTAACAATCTGAGTTTGATCCTTGGAACTCCCTTAAAGGCTGAAGTAGAAGACTAACTCCACAAGATTGTCCTCTGATTTTCACATGCTCACTCACAGCACACACATTCACAGTCAAGTATGTATCACATGTATACACACACACACGTGTGCACACACACACAAGCAAAGTAATATATATTATTAACACACACAGTTAATGTAGGTTTTTTGGGAATAAACATGGGAAGAGATCTGTGATATACTTAGCAAAAGAAAACCAGAAGTGGGTAATGCCTCTAATTCCAGAACTTGGAAGGTTGAAGTGGGAGAAATGTGAGTCCTAGGCCAGCCTGGGATACATAGGAAGACCCTATATTAAACATTTAAAAAGAAAAAAAAGGTTTCAAGACAATGTAGTAGATATAAAATCTTCCCTCTGCTTTTAAAATATGTCAAAATTAATGTAAATATTTCAATCTTAAAAGAGATGGAAAATATAATGATAATACAGACTGACATTAGAAGAGAATGCTTGCTCACTCTCTGTCTTTGAAATTACATTATCACCAGAAAAAAATACAAATGAAAGTGCAATGACGAAGTTATCCTACAGTTATTGTGTAACCACTGGCAGCATTGAAGCAAGCAAGAAGAGACACAGGAATTCTATGTTGAAGGTTTGGTATCACATCAGAAGCAATTGCCACACTCTACAAAACCCAGGGATTTCTCAGAAGTTGACTCTGGGGCAGAGTGACCTGTCTTGTGTGAGAAGAAAATGAACATTTGCAAGAGACCCTTGACTCTCCTAAAGTCACTGAAAAGATCTGCTCTTGGTCATATCATATAGTTAATTTATTTTTAAAAAATTTATCTTTACTTATCTGTATGTGTGTGTTTGTACCCATGGAGACCAGAAGAGGAGGACTGGATCTGGAGTTACAGGTGGTTGTTAGCCACCATATGGAGAAGCAGGAACACTGAGAGTTTGAGGCCAAAACATTTCTTTTAGGGATTTAAAGTTTATATAATCTTTTTTGTTCTCTCAAAACAGTTTTCCTTAAAAGGTTTTTAAATTTATATGCATTCTTATTTTTTGATGGCAATTCTCTATATATTCTCTATAGTATATATATATGTGTGTGTGTATATATATATATATATATATGCCTTAACTAAAATTATTATAATTGTCTATCACCATGTTAACCTTTTCCTGGATGATAAAATTTGAATTTTAAGGTACGACCGCCATCTGGCGGTAGTTTTGGCTCTTTGCCTTCATTTCTCGTGGGTGTGTGCATGGACGTCCATGCTAGTAAGGTCGTTATTTCAGAGATTGAGAAACTACTTTTTAATGCTTCTTGCACCATTTTACATTCCCTTCTGCAATGTCTGAGGGTTGCAATTTCTCCATACCCTAACACTGGTCATTTTCTATCCTTTTCATTATGGCCAGCCCAGTGGACGCCAAGTGACGTAATGTCTTGGTAATTAGTTGCATTTCCCTTGTAGCTACTGCTGCTGAACTTTTCTCACCTGCTTGTTGGCTGCTTGTGTGTCTTTTGGGGAGAATTTTATAATCAGATCCTGTGGGGGTTTTGATTTTGGTTTTGGAGATGGGGTGTCCCTGTGTTGCTTAGTCTAATCTTATACTTCTGGTCTCAAATGATCCTCCTGCCTCAGCCTCCAAGTGCACTGCTTCTAGTTCTTTGATCTTTTTTTCTATTTTAACTTAAAAGTTTAGCTTTATTTATTTTATTTTTTATGTGTATGGGTATTTTTCTTGCATGTTTGTCTGTGCACAAATGCAGTGCTCGTAGAACCAGAGGAAGACCCTGGGTCCCCTGGAACAGACATTATAGAGGACAGTGAACTGCCGCGTAGGTGCTGGGAATTGAACCTGAGTCCTCTGGAAGAAGAGCAGCCAGTGCTCTTCACCACGGAGCCATCTCTCCAGAGCTACTTTGATCACATTTTAAAACTACATGTGGCACCTGTGTGCCACAGGGGCTATAACTTACAGAAGTCAAATCTTTCCTTCCACCATGTGCGTTTGAACTCAGATTGCCAAGCTTGGCTGCAGGTGCTTTCACACCCAGAGCCACTTCAGTGGTCCTCCTTGTCCATTTCAAACTCAGGCCATTTATCTCTCTTGCTATGTTGCGAGTTTTTCATAAATGCTGGATACTTGTGCTTTATCAGATAGAAGATTGATGAATCTGGTTGGCCACTCTATAGATTGTTCTTTCCGTTTCTTTTTCTTTTTGCTTTTAGACAGGGTCTCATGTAGCCAGGCTGGCGCCAAACTCCCTGTGAGGTTAAGGATGGCCTTGAGCTCCCCATCCACCTACCTCCTCTTCCCTAGTACTGGGATTACAGCTATTGCCACCATGCCCAGATGATTTCCATCTCATGATAGCATCTTTTGAGGCACAAAATATTTTGAAAGTGGCTGAAGAAGTTGTTCAGGGACTAAATTAAATCCCTCACCCCCCCCCCACCCCGGAACTCGGGTAAATGCTGGGCAGGTGTGGTACCTGCCTGTAATTCCAGTCTGTTTCCTAGGCAAACTGGCCTAGTAAGGCTAGCCATATTCTTTTGGGGAGCTCTGGGTTTGATTGAAAGACATTGCTTCAAATACATCCAGACACATGTGCACTACACTCTTATACTGGAACACATGTAAGAACATGCATACACACACATGAAAATTGGAGAAAAAAAACACTTTTGGTGGGGAGAAAATGGGTTTACTAAGTACAGGGCAAGGGGGTGTGAGTGGGCTGACAGTCCTGCAACTATAGTGCCCAGATTCAGCCCAATGCCTTGTATTTCTCTCTTCTTGTTTGTGCTTTTTGTTGCCATATAGAAAACCTCACTGGCAAACACAAGCCTATGAATGATAACCTCTATGTTTTCTTCTCTTTACAGTTCCAGTTCTTACATTTTGGGGCTTTGATCTATTGTACATTGATTTTTTTCCATGCAATGTGAGGGGTGGGATCCAGTTTTATGCATGCAGATTTCTAGTTTCCTGACATCCTTGTATAATAGTGTGTTATGGCCCAAACCAAAAGATGTCCACATACTTGATGAAAGCAATTGGCAACAGACAGGTTTATCTCTAGGCTCTCGACTGTAGAGCACTGGTCTACATGCCTGCTTTTATACTAGTGTCGTATCAGGGTTTTTGTTGTACAACATTTTTAGAACAGTTTAGAATGGTCCATCAAAAAACTGAGCATTTCTGCTTGCATTAATACTTTAATTGTTGCTATGACCAAATGTCTGACAAAAACAACTTAAGAGGAGTTTATTTTGGCTCACAGTTCCAGGGTACAGTCCATCCTGCAGGGAAGGCAGTTGGTTATACTGTATCCAAAGCCAGGAAGAGAGATGAATGATGGTATTCAGATTCTTTTCTTCTTTTTTTACTCAGCCCTAGAGTCCAGCTCATGGAATTGGGCCACTCAGTGTGAGTGCTCTCCCCTCAAACTTTTCTATAAACACCCAACAGCACATTCGGAGACATGCTTCCATGGTGAATCTAAAATCAGTCAAGTTGACAATGAAGACTAGTCACTTACCTGTGTACCCCTCTTTATCAACACCCCCAACTTCTGTGTTAGAGCTCATACAATTAACGAACCAACACTGACATATTTCTGCTAAGTCCATGATTTACATTACTGTTCATGTGCTATGGTGTACATTCTATGGTTTTGTCCTGTTTTGGGTCAGAGTCCTAGTCAGTTGTCCGATGCTGCCCTTGAGCTCCCTATGTAGCCCAGATGGTCTTTAATCTTGTAACTCTCTTCCTTCAGCTTTCCAAGAAGCTGAGACTGTAGATACGTCACCATGGCTGACTTAATTTTTAAAAATTTTTATTTTATATTGGGGAGGCTGGACAGCGTAGCACGGTGACTTTTATTATTTTTGTTTTATTACTTATTCTAATTATTTTTATATACTTAATACCTCTACCTCACTTCCAACCTTGTTCTTTCCAACCCCCAACACTGGATGGGAGAGAAAGGTTAAAGGGAAAAAGGACATAGGTCTCTTTGAGCTACTTCCTCAAAGAGGAAGGGTATTGCCGTTTGGGGGCAATACCAATCTCAGTAATATCCAGAATATCCAGAAGTCCAGCAAACCAGGAAACAACAGCTGGAAGAACCAGCAGCAAGGAGAGAAGCAACCTCTTTCTTCCTTGTAGTGCCTCTCCTCCTCAGGGCTCTGGCTTTTTATCCTTCTCTCAAGTCCTCCAAGTTAAATTAGCTCAGCTGGCTAAGCCACACTCCTGCTAGCTCATGAGGCAGTTCATAGTTTACACCTGTGGTCTTAACTGAAGCAGTCTCACACCTGGGATTAAACAAAGACACTCTCTTTTTGTTTTTGTTTTGTTTTTTTATTCTTCAATTTCTTTCTTCAAAGACTCAAAATTCTTGATATACAGGTCTTTCACTTGCTTGGTTAAAGTTACACCAAGATACTTTATATTATTTATGACTATTGCCAAGGGTGCTGCTTCCCTAATTTCTTTCTCAACTCATTTATCATTTGTGCAAAGGAGGGCTGATCTTGTTGAGTTAATTTTGAATCCAGCCACTTTGCTGAAGTTGTTAATCAGCTGTAGGAGTACTCTGGTAGAATTTTGGGTCACTTATATATGCTATGATATAATCTGTGAATAGTGATACTTTGATTTCTTTCTTTCCTATTTGCATCCCTTTGATCTCCTTTAGTTGTCTTATTGCTCTAGCTAGAACTTCAAGTACTATGTTGTAGAAAATGGCTAATTAAATTATTTACTAGTATTTATATTATATTAATTGGTATGGTGGTGCTAATCTTTAACCCGCCATTATAAATAAATACACATAGACACCAGATGGATTTTAATAAGCCCTAGCCTGAATTGTGCAATCCTAGCCCATCTAAGCTAGCTCATAATTCTATTACCCAAATATGACCCCATATATACATACGTCCCTTTGGACTGCTATTCTCCGTGCTATGCTGATGTTCCAGGCCATGTGGACTTTGGGTAGGAAAGTTCAGGGCTTTATTGAAGTCCTGTCTGGAACAATCTGTGAGGCCAGACCATCTTAGCAAACCGTTATGAAGTTGTTCTGGATGTAGACTTTGGAGGAAACAGCTATTGAGGCAGCCTGTGAGGTTGGATCATCTGGGCTACTTGCCTTGTCTTCTTTGATATCTGGTTCCTTTGTTCTGAAAATATATAATTTCTCATAAGTAACATCTCTCTCTCTTTATTTTTTCTTTCAAGACAGGATTTCTCTGTGTATTGTGAGAGGCCGCACTCACAGTCGCCATTACAAGATGGCGCTGACATCCTGTGTCCCATGCTGATAAACAACCAATCTGCGCATGTGCGAAGGGAATTTCCACTCGATGTGCTCTGCCTCTCCTGTGGCGTCATCTCGCCTGATGAGCAACAGCCAATCAGGGACTGACACATCTTAAGCGGAGGACAGTTTCCTATATAAGGGATGGGTTTCTGCCGTTTGGGGTCTCCATTTTACTCGTTGTAAGCTTATGCTCTCCCTCTCAAGATGCATTAAAGCTTTGCTGCAGAAGGATCCTGTGTGTGTGCTGCGTCGTTCTTGCTGGCGAGACGGTAACGCGAGCCACAGTGTATCTTATCCTGGATTCACTTTGCTGACCAGGCTGACCTTGGTGAAGGTCAGGGATCCACCTGTCTTTGTCTCCCAAGTGCTGGGATTAAAGGTGTGCACCATAATGCCTGGCTCCTAACATATCTCTTTTAGGAGCAAAATGTCTTTTGAAACCAGTTCTCCCATGGGAACCCCATACCTAAGGAGACTGGCTTGTGACCCCTTTCTCTTTATATCATTTTGAATTCTAGACTGTCTTTAGTAAGCAGCCTTATCTTAGCAGGGGTTTGTTTAGACTAGGCTGGTCTAGAATTCAGAGATCTGTCTCTGTCTCTGCTTCCAGCATGATCGTGTGTGCCATTACTGCCCTGCTCAAACATTTCACATAAATCCCAGATAATAGTAACTCTGTAACCCAGAGAGAAACTTTGAATTGCAGTAACAAGTCTAAATCTGCCCAAAATCTTTAAAAATATCTCATACTTTAGCATTGTCAAACAACAAAAATATCTTTTTAACCTCCAGCCAATATAGGGAAATCAAAGACATCTAAATAAAAATCAAAAAAAGAAACAAGAACATTCCAAAAGCTTTGGTCTAACTGTGCCATCCCATGCTGCAATTAAAGCTCTGTTCATTATTCCTTAGAATCTATTTTCAACTGTATTTCCTTGGTGGACCTTTCCCAGATAGACCTGATAAGTATCTAGTAGTCAGGGAGCTCTGAGCTTCAGCTGCCATCAATTTTGTCTCATCTATAGGGAAGGGACTCCCCCCCTTCCCCCAATGTCATTGCCAGCAACTTGGCATTCCATTTGTAAGCTCTTTCCTTTTCTAAGCTTATCCAAGTCAGATCTTTCTCAAAAAGTATACATAGAACCACAACTGTCAGTGTAAAAATCATCTGCATGCTAAGAGAAACAAACTCAATTGAAATCCAAATGTATTGAAACATTATGAATTCCTCCATTTTTAATCTAAGCAGTTAATTTCATTCCTAAACTCGTCTAGAAGGCTGCCCCTTTTAGTACATAAGGACAGCCTTAGCTCTCCACCTTTCCTGCAAGGCAACAGCTTTTGTTAATGGAGCCACACCTTTGAAATGCATTGGGTTCGGCTCCCTGTTCTTTGGCTAGGAAACTACTATTCATCCAGGCCTTCTCAGGCTGTAAGCATGGATTCTAATTGCCGTAGTTGGGTGTCATATGTAGAAAAATGGCTAATTAAATTGTTTAACAGTATTTATATTATTGTTAATTGGTTTGGCAGCTGTTACTCCTTAACCTGCCATTATAAATAAATACACATAGACACCAGATAGATTTTAAAAAGCCTTGGCCTGAATTGTGCAATCCTAGCCCATCTAAGCTAGCTCATAATTATATTACCAAAATATGACCCATATATACATACATCCCTTTGGACTGCTATTCTCCACGCTATGCCCTTGTTCCAGGCCACATGGAATGATCTTCTTTAATCTACCCCATGGTATATGTCCTCCTTCTTCTTGTTCTTGCTTCTTGCTCTTCTTCCCATCAGCCTCTCTGCTTCAGAAGCCTGTGCACCTTAGTCCTGCCTATCTCTGTCTTTGCCCAATCTCAGGCCTCAGCATTTATTTAACCAATCAAGTACAATGTAAGTAACAGATAACAAGCAGGACCAATTAATTAACATTTAGAATGCTTAACATCACCCCATCACTATGTTGGTTTTGCTGTTGTTGTTGTTTTGAGACAGGGTTTCTCTGTGTAGCCTGCTGTCCTGGACTCAATCCATAGAGCAGGCTGTCCTGGAACTCAGAGATCGACCTGCCTCTGCCTCCCGAGTACTGGGATTAAAGGCATGCACCACCACACTTGGTCAAGTACTATGTTCAATACATATGGAGAGACTGGCAGGCAGCCTTGTCTTGCCCCTGATTTTAGTGGAATTGCTTTAACTTTCTCTCCATTTAATTTGATTTTGGCTATTGACTTGTAGACAGAGACTCAGACTCACAGCCAAACATTAGATGGAGCAAGGGGTGTCCTGTGGAAGATGGGGGAAATGATAGCAAGACCCAGGAGGGGACAAGAGCTCCACAAGGCAACTAACAGAGTCAATTAACCTAGACCCATGGAGGATCACAGAGATTAAACTACCAAGCAAAGAGCATGCATGAACTGGATCTAGGCCCCCTTACACATGAGCAGCAGATGCCTGCTTTTTGATCACTTCCTCCTAAGAGGGCTGTGGTTCCTGGCCTCAGTGGAAGAGGAAGTGCTCAGTCCTGATGTGACCTGATGTGCTGGGGTGGGATGGTAAGGGTGTATGGGGTGGGGAAGCTCCCCATTTCTGAGGAAAAGAAGAGGGATGGGAGAAGTGAGTGAGAGGGCAGGACCCAGAGGAAGGCAGGGAGAGGGCCTATATGTAAAATGAATAAACTTTAAAAAAAAAAAGGAAGGGTGGCACTGGATTGAGATGGCTCAGAGGTTAGCAGCACTATGCTGCTCTTCCAGAGGTCCTGAGTTCAATTCCCAGCAATCACATGGTGGTTCATAACCATCTATCTGTAATGAGATCTGGCATTCTCTTCTGGCCTGCAGGCATACATGAAGGCAGAATACTGTTTAAATAGTAAATAAATAAGTCTTTTAAAAAAAGATTTCACCATGTCTTTTCCCTCAGTCACTGGCTTCTTCATCTGAGTAGGCAGACTCTATTCTTCATGGCTTGAGGACTGTTGCCCCACTCTCTTCCCTTTTTTTTTCAGGTAGAGCCTCTGCAGATGCCTTAGAATCTCTTCATGCATCTTTCAAAAGTTGAGTCAGTTTTCATGTATCTATACAAACTTTTCAGCACGCCAAGGAAAAAAAGTCACAAACATATCATCAGCTCCAATGGATTGCTGGAGCTGGGTCTTTAAATTAGCCAGGTATAAATAACATCTCTCCAAAGGCCTAAATTGTTTCAGAGGGATCCCAAAATGGTCTGCAGCAGTGAGGCCCTCCTTTCCCAAATTTGAAGTATATAAAATAGAAGCCGGGCGTGGTGGTGCATGCCTTTAATCCCAGCACTCGGAAGGTAGAGGCAGGCGGATCTCTGTGAGTTCAAGGCCAGCGTGGTCTACAAAGTGAGTCCACGACAGCAGCCAGGGCTACTACACTGAGAAACCCTGTCTTGAAACTCCCTCCCCCCGCAAAAAAAAAAAGGAAGATAACATATTGTCAGGAGTAGCCATACTACCCTATTCCTCCTCCTTCATTTTTATTTTATTTATTAATTCAAGTTACATCTCAATCACAGCCTCCTCCCTTCTCCCCTCCGGGTCTCAAGCTCCCACAGTCAAACATTAGATGGAGCTCTGGGAGTCTTATATAAGAGAGGGAAGAGGAATAGAGAGACCTGGAGGAAACAAGAACAATACATGAAGATCAACAGAACCAACCAACCTAGGCCACTAGAGGCTTACAGAGACTGAAACGCTAACCAAAAAAAAAGAAAGAAAGAAAAAAAGAAAAAAGCTTAGCCTTGACCTAGACCCCCCTATAAAAATATAGAGGATAGGCCACTTGGTCCTCATACAGATACCTTAGCAAGTGTGGGGGGGGGGTCCTCAGTTATGGACTTTGTTACCTATTAGTGGGACACTTTACCCTAGCTGAGCTGCCATGTCGGGCCCCAGAGCAAGGGAAAGGTCTTAGCCCTCCTTTATTTTTAAACAATGTTTAAATTGTCCATTAGCTCTTTCCATAAAAGATTGACCCTGAAGGTTATATGGAATGCCTGTGATGTGGGTTTCAGCATATGGCTGGCAAAGTTCCTGAAAAGGCTTGGCAGTACATGCAGGGGCATTGCCAGATTTAATATTTTACAAGGGCCTAAAACATCAAAAGCTCTAAATAAGGAGGTGATAAATATCTTTAACTGGTTCTCCTGGAAGGGGACAGTGAAAATGAGCAATGACTAAGTGCCCACAATGACATGAACACATTTCAGCCTCCCAAAACCAGGGACATGAATAACATCCATGAGCCAAATATGTTTTGCTAATAACCCTCGGGGAGGCATGGCATAAGAGGGTAGAAGTGTGATATTAACTCTTACACATAAAGGGCATTCCTTATGGTGAACGTCTTTAATCCCAGCACTTGGGAGGCAGAGGCAGGCGGATCTCTGTGAGTTCAAGGCTAGCCTGGTCTACAAAGTGAGTCCAGGACAGCCAGGGTTACACAGAGAAACCCTGTCTCAAAAAACAAATAAATAAACAAAACCAAAAGGGGGGCCATTCTTTAACTATCAAGCAAGCCTGCTCATTAGTCAGTGAAAAATATCTTCCAAGGCTGAAGTACTTTGATGAGAGCATGCATGAGATTCTCATGCTTCCATTAGGTTGTTAGCCTCTAGAAGAGACTGTGTTAAAAGGGAATCTGCCTTTGTATTTCCCTCAGACAAGGTCCTGGAAGATTAGAATGTGACCTAATATATTCTCTCGTGACTGCAATTTCTGTTGAATTAATTGTATTGTTATGAATAAGGGTGTCAGCCTGATGAAGTGATCGGTGTTGTTTCTAGAGACCTGTACTGCCAGAACTGCATGTTGGGGATCAGAATGAGTTTAGAGGTTGAGGGTGACTTGCAGAGCAATGGAAATTATGTGTAATCCCATCTGTTGTACAGAAGCACCTGGGTAAGTAAAAGTCAGTGAAGCTAGGGCACTCTTACCATCTTTCATGCCATCTATAAATTAGTTGTGCAGAGGGTAACAGCTGAAACCTAGTACTTTTAGCAAATAAAATAGCTTTTTTTTTTTTTTTAGTTTTTCAAGTCAGGGTTTCTCTGTGTAGCCATGACTGTCCTGGAACTCACTCTGTAGACCAGGCTGGACTCCAACTCATAGAGATCCTCCTGCCTCTGCCTCCTGAATGCTGGGATTAAAGGTGTGTGCCACAACCACCTGGCAGAATAGCGTGTTTTGATGCCAAATCAATAAGCTTACTGGGAGGAAAATGATTATCAATTTGAAAGGGATATGCAGCAGAAGCCAGTTTAAAGTCATCTGAAGTATTCACCAAAAATTCCAAGTGTTCTTTTTTTTTTTATCAAAAGGAATACACAATTTTTGTTGGCTTTTGTTCAAATAATTGTTTTGTTCAGACCTGTCTAGAATTATCAATTCAGCAACCATAAGTCAATGTAGAGTGATAAACTTTTATGGACTGAGAAATATATCTGTTCTATTGTCCCCTCATCCCAGATCAATCCTGTAGGGATGACGGAAGGGATAATTAACAATGCAGAACAGCACAGGGGTTTGAGATACTGAAGTGGAGCACCCCTCCGAGCACTTCTACCTGTTGTAATGCTACACGTGCAGGCTCAGTCTACTCTTTAAGCGATAAAGTTTGAGATTTCCCTTAAAAACATAAAATAAAGGTTAAAGTTGTGGAAATTTTCAACATAGGTCTAACTCAATTCAAGTCCCCTAGCAGTTTTTGGAAAATATTAGAGTTCTTAAGGTGTCTTTTCTAATTTTTACTCTTTGAGAGATGATTTCCTAAATGTACAACTGGAGTAGTACTTTGAATTTTCTCCGGGGCTATAATCAATCCACAATGGGATAATCCAATTTTTGTTTCAGCAACTATACCTTCCAGAATTCTATTATTTTCAACAGAAAGCAGAATATCATTCACATAATGTCGAATAAAAGCAAGAGGAAACAATTCTCTAGCTCTCTTCAAAACAATAGCAACAAATTTTTGACATAAAGTTGGGCTATTTGCCTCTATTCCTTTGTTCTTGTTAAATGGCTGCCAATAGTTGAGGCACTTGTCTGCCTTTAGAGGGGCATAGCCAGAGTCAACGCAATAACCCAGAGTATAGGAAGGCCCAGAAGCAGCATAGAGGCAGATGTAATCATTAGTATATATCCGCTTTCTTTCAAACAGGACAGACAGCAGTGTGATATGTAGCATTAGCATTCTCATACTCCAGTTCTTTAACAACAATCACACTGCCTTCCCGACCAACCATCAGGCAACTGACCGCCTGCAAAACACAAGAAACACAATTTCAGCATGGCTCTGTAGGAAGTTCCTCTGTCTTTTTTCCAGAATCTGGTAACTTAAGCCATGCTTGCAGTGCCGACGTCTTTATTTGTCCATAAGCCTCAGGAGGATATGTAATCTGTCACTGAGCATCACTATACAAGCCTCTTCCTACTAACATTTCAAAAGTTATGGGCACATTACCTTGTTAATTTTAAGGGTCCTGACATCTTTCCAAATAATCAGTCTTCCATCAGATTCACTCCCAGTAAGACAAGCTTTTGCTAAGATCCTCCAGTCAGAAGGAACAAAAGCATCCCCAGAAATAGAATCAAGGAGAGACATTGTAAAAGAAGCAGTTGGTTTATACTGAACACAAGCTTGCTTAAGATCCTTAAGAGTTAAATAAAAACCAGGTGAAGGTAGCACACACCTTCAATCCCAGCACTTAGGAGGCAGAGGCAGAGGCAGGCAGATCTCTGAGGCCACCTTGGTCCACAGAGTGAGTTCCAGGACAGCCAAAACTACAGGGAGAAACTGTTTTGAAAACAAAAACAACAAAAGAGTCATTAAATGAAATGGGTATAGAGTTTTTAACTCGTTATCAGGATTGAGGGTTTCATTCATGGTAAAGAGAAAATCCTTCCATATATATCTTTTCCCATTTCTCAGGCTCGATACAAAGTCTCTTGGCTGTGAGACCTGTACTGTGACTTAAAAGGAGTTAATTCTCTTGCAGGAGATGAGAAACCTCCCTAACAACCTCAGTAAGAGATGAAGTAGCAGAAAGTTTCCATACTATCAGGGACTATACTTGATGGGTAGGATTCAGGAGCGAAGGAAACTGGAGCTGGTTGTAGGAGGCAAAATCAGCCCAAGGAGGAGGAAAACAGTCAACATCATCACAGAGAGAGACACTAAGTAGATATCTATTGAGGTTTTTGTTTTGTTTTGTTGTTTTTTTGGAGACAGGTTTCTCTGTGTAGCCCTGGCTGTCCTAGACTTGCTTTATAGACCAGGCTGGCCTCGAAATCACAGAGCTCCACCTGCCTCTGCCTCCTAAGTGTTCACACTAAAGGCATGTGCCACCACATTTGGCTAGATAATTTATCTTTGGGTTTTAATTTTTCTTATAGTTCCCATCTTAATTGCACTTTTTTTCGGATCACTTTCATTTTTAATTTTAACTGTTACTTTTAGCTATTACTGTTTTTATGTCTCTCCTTTTTCCTCCGGCAACAAAGTTTACAGAACTTCTGCAAACAAATGATGCTCCTTTGACTCTGCCTGTCCCATCTTTTTACCTCCAGTTAATTCTTCTGCACCACAACCAAGAAGTTTCTCACTTTTAACCTTTTAAACCATAACCTTTTATTTTTTTTTAATTCCCATATTTGAGGCACTGCATGTAAGAGCCTGTGATTACTTTCTGGACCAAGGTCACCTGATATGGATGTTAAGAAATTAAACCAGACTTGGGTTGAAGGAGTCGCAGCAAAACTGAGGCTTAGACAAGTTTATTGTAAGCGATCAGATTTGTTATACCTTTATAAGAGACAGAATATAGCTGGTATCAAAGGTGTGTATCACCATGCCTGGCTATTTATTTATATTTGTGTGTGTGTGTGTGTGTGTGTGTGTGTGTGTGTGTGTGTGTGTGTTCATATGTGGGGTGCCTTCAGACCACAGAAGGCATTAGGTCCCCTGAAGTTGTAGTTGTAGGCCACTGGATATGGGTGGTGGGAATCAAAACAGCATTCACTCTTAACCATGGAACCATCTCTTCAGCCTTGTCTTTCTTTTTCTTTCTATTTAAAGACTTAATTTAGGGATAGAGAAGTGATTACATAGTTAAGATTACATGGCTGCCCTTCCAAAGGATCCAGGGTTCGATTCTCAAAACCCACATGGCAGCTCACAACCATCTGTAACTCCAGTTCCAGGGAGCCTGCACCCTCTTCTGGCCTTTCAGGCAGTATACACAGGAGGTGCACAGACATGTAAGCAGTCAAACCACCCATAAACATTTTTAAAAAAAGACATAATAAAAAAAGATTTAACTTAAATTTGCCTAGGAAAAACTACCACTAATAATTCAGGAATAAACTTACTTTTCACAAATGAATGCCCCCCCCCCAACAACATAGGTGTTGGGCTTTTTTGTTTTTGTTTTTTAGGTTTTTCGAGACAGGGTTTCTCTGTGTATCCTTGACTGTCCTGGACTCTCTTTGTAGACCAGGCTAGTCTTGAACTCACAGAGATCCACCTGCCTCTGCCTCCCAAGTGTTGGGATTAAAGGTGTACACCATTAAAGGTGTGCGCCACCACGCCCGGCCATAAAATATCAGTTTTATGACTGAAAAATTCATAACTTGTTTTTCTTTTGGTTTGCATCTTAGCTGAGCTCTATCTTCCTCCACTCTTTTGTAACAAATAGAAATAAAAGCAACATTATTGAAGAAAAAGGAATCTGAGGGATCAAGAACATTACAACTTTCAAAAGAAATACTTGAGACTCATGGGTGTCATCTTACCACCAAGAATTCACTGTTACCAACAAATATACAGGCTTTCAGTAAAAGCAGCCAAGAGCCAATGGAGCATTTCATCTGTTTCCAGCTTTCTGAAACATTTGGATTTACAAATATTGGCTATTCATACCTTCTTTGTAAGGGCAGAGATCTTGTCCTTTTCTACCTGCTGCGTATATCAAGGCACTTGAGGTACTAATATTTGTTGAATAAGTACATTCATCTGGAGTCGCTAAGAATCATTATCATAGGTCACAAACTCACGTATCAATACATGACGGTCAAGGTGATAAAAGAGTAAACAGCCATAGGGCCAGTGACATACAGCCTGTGACAATTGGGAGAGAACATCTTAAGTTGGTTTCCTGAACCAGATAACAACCTCTATAACATCTTTTTCTACCGTTACAAAATACAAAATAATTTCATTTTCAGGGTAGCTAAGTTAGGTATATCTCCAAGAGCGAAACTGAATCCCAGAATCGACCTCAGTCCAACATTCATTACAGGACTAAGAATTCCTTTTCCAAATTTGGCTTCTGTGGCCTAAATATACAATGAATTTTTGTGGGTGACCTTTGCAAAGATCTCTTCCAGAAGCTCGCTCGCAATCCAGACATTGGCGGTCAGGGAGACAGTGAAAATGAGATGTTCACCATCTTTTGCAAACGCATTTTTCAGATGTCCACAAGAGTTTCTCCGAGCGAGCGCTTTGGCTCGGGGATGGACAGAGAAAAACGAAGCCCATAACCCCAAATCAGTCTCCGGCGCGCCAGTCAATCGGCCATCCTGCTAGCCGGGAGCGGGCGACGCGCCGAACCTCGGCCGGCGGGGAAAACCCTACGTAGGACTGATGCTCTGGACACGCCAGCGGTCTGCGGGATAGACTGATTGTCACCGCCAGACCCGGGAAAGGGGCGGGGCGGAAGTGTTTTCCAAGGCGCATGCGCTGAGAGTTGGTTTTCTGGGTGTCGTTTGTGGAACTGTGGAAAGACCCGCCCAGCGCCCGTCGTGCGCAGGCGCACTCGCGATCTCCGACTTGTAGTAGAGCGGGTTCCAGAGCGGGCCTCGGGGCGGGGCTGGGGGCACGGCTAAATGCGGAGGGAAGATTCTCCTGTCACCCACAGCTCGCCGCTGTCCCACTGCCACCAGGTTTTCTGAGCTGCGAAGGTCATGCTGCCCAACACCGGGTAAGGGGCTGGGGTGAGGTGGGATGGGATCGAGTCGCGAGGTCGCCCGCGGTACCCGGCGGGCACGGGGATGATAGGTGAAGCTGCTGCGCGCTCTGGAACTCTGGTTCAGGGAGATTTGAGCCGCTGGGACCTGCGCTTGCAAAGGGACCCAAATCTGATACTACTGGGGGCAGCGGTGTCAGACACCCCACAGGGAAAGGTCGCCAGGGCTGGTGTCCCTAATACCCCATTGTGACTCCTCCTTGTCTTTAGCTTGGCTAGGAGACAGTGTTGCTTTCATTTTCTAGGTGAAAGGTCGCTTGGGGTAGTTAGTGACTTTACCTAGTCTGTTCGGTCTGTAGAGTAATAAAAGAATAAGGCATTTGGGGAATGCTTTTCAAGTTAAAGGAGAGTTAAAGTGTTACAATACGAACATCTTTGGGAAGGTTTTTTTTTTTTTTTACTTAAAATGTATTTACCCCAGCCTAGCCAGGCGCAGTGGCATGGGCATGGGCAGGGGCAGAAGAATCCTCAATAGTTCAAGGCTATCATGGTCTACATAGTGAGTGTGGTAGGTCAGCAAAGGCTACAGAGTGAGAACTTGTCTAAGCCCCCTTCCCCCAAAACCCACACATATATGGATACAGATGTGCATTCAGTCACCAGGACTTTGCAAAATCAAAGCAAATACCCATTAAACAATATTCTTCCAATTTCTTTTTGCCCTACTTAGTCCCTGCTAAACTCAGGTTGGTCTACCATGTTCTATAAAGTTTGGGTGTCTTAAGCAGAGTGACAAGCCCATTCTGTAGTTAACTTAACACATATAGACAGCGAAAAGACTTAAATAGTTCAAAAGAGGATAGCAAAAGGTCTCTTAATCTTTAAGAATCCGGTTTCTTTCTATTTGTATTCTTTGCATTTATAAACATATTTTTTACACCTTACAGGGACACCTTCTATTCATTAGAAAATAGTAGCAAACTCCATTTTCGGCTTGCTGTTTTTACCTGACATGTCATGAGTGTACATAGGTTTCCAGTACGTGCAGCTTGTCCTTGTCCTCTTTAATGGTTGTGTATTATTATTAAAGACTATCATTAACCTATTCCCTATTGTTGGATGCTAAATCATTTCAGTTGTTTTGTTATCTTTTCGTTGGTGTTGTTTTTATTCCATCTTTGCCTCCATTATTTTTTGTTTTGTTTTAAGTGTAGCACTGGTTGTTCTTGAACTTGTTATATAGACCAGACTGCCCTTGAACTCACCGAGATCTGCCTGCCTTTGCCTCCCAGGTGCTGATAGTAAAGGCCTGTACCACCATGCCTGGCTTCATTATCCTTCTTCTATGTATCTGTTTACACATAGGTGAATGTACTATCTAAGACAAATTCTTGAAAGTGAAATTGCTGGATCAAAGAGAATATATATTTTAAGTTTTGATGTTTCAAGATGGATAGATATTCACCACCAAAAGGATTGCACAATCTAAAGTATGAATGAGAGCACCAAATCCAATCTAGCCAGTCTCAGGTTCTAAAGTTTGAAAAACTAAATACTCAAGAATAACCAGGAAACAAACAAGCAAAAACCCTAAGTGAGGTGAACTGGCTTTTCCAGATATTAAAATAGTTTATAAAACTAGAGTAATTAAAATAGTTCTAATACATGAGTAGACAGATGGGGTAAATAAAGTACTTGTTAATACAAATTCAGTGGGGAAATGCCAGCTATGCAGAGACTGAGAAAGCATCCTTTAAAGCCATCTCTATATCTTTTGATTTACCTGGTTTAACCAGTGAGATCTTTTTGTCATTGTGTTGCAAGATCTGGACAGAATCCAAGTCCTCATGCATGTTAGGCAAGCACTTTTTCAGGCCCTTGGTCCCAGTAGAGCTAGTACCATTAAGAGGGTTTGGGTTTTTTTTTTGGCTTTCCAGACAGGGTTTTTCTGTGTAGCCCTGGCTGCCCTAGGACTCACTCTGTAGACCAGACTGCAGGCTGGCCTTGAACTCAACAGGGATCTGCCTGCTTCTGCCTCCCAAGCGCTGGGATTAAAAGTGTGCGCTACTATGCCTGGCCATTACAGACAGTTTTTTTTTTTTTTTTTTTTTTTTTTTGGTTTTTCGAGACAAAGTTTCTCTGTGTAGCCCTGGCTGTCCTGGACTCACTTTGTAGACCAGGCTGGCCTTGAACTCGCAAAGATCCGCCTGCCTCTGCCTCCCAAGTGCTGGGATTAAAGGCGTGCGCCACCACAGCCCGGCTTACAGACAGTTTTGAATTGCCATGTGGGTACTGAGATTTGAACCTGGGTCCTTTGAAAGAACAGCCAGTGCTCTTAACCACTGAGCCATCTCTCCAGCCCCCCATTAAGAGTTTTGATTGATCTCTGAACACTTGCATATTTATTTGAGAAATTTTATCCTTTATCATGTGTCACAAGTATTTTTTGAGTTTTCTTATAGCATTTGGCTTTTTGTTTGTTTGTTTTGTTTTGTTTTTTGTTTTTCGAGACAGGGTTTCTCTGTGTAACAGCTCTGGACTTGCTCTGTAGACCAGGCTGGCCTTGAACTCAAAGTGATCGCCTGCCTCTGCCTCCCAAGTGCTGGGATTAAAGGCGTGCGCCACCATGCCTGGCCTAGCATTTGGCTTTGACTATGGTACTTAATGAACATGAATAAATATACTTTTACAAAGTCAGAATTATTACTCTGTTCTTTTAAGACTGTTTTGCTTTTGTGACATGCCTGTAAGACCACACTAAACTAAGATCTTCTGTTTGAGGTGGTATTCTCATACAGTCTTACACTGTCTTATTCACCTATTTTGTGATGCTGGGGATTGAAGATTGAACTCAGGGATTCACATTATCCTGAGCAAAACCTCATCAGCCCTTACTTTTATACTTTTAATAAATATTTCATATTTTATGACAAACATATAGACATATATACTTTATTCATCTTTTCTCATCTATCTGAGATTTATTTTTGGCCTAGGACGTAAGTTAGGAAGCCCACTTCATTTTGGCTCAGATGGCTTTCCCACCATCGCAGCCAAATTGGCCTAATCATTCTTTCTTTTCTCTTAGCAGACTTTTACCCCCATCATAAATGAAGATTCTGTGTGCATAGGGATCTGTTTTTAGACTCTATTCATGTATTAGAATCAAATAATTTAAATTACTCTAGTTTTAGAAACTATTTTAAAATCTGGAAAAACCAATTTTCCTCATTCGGATTATATTTTAGAATCCTGGCTATTCTTGGGTGTTTAGTTTTTGAAACTTTAGAACTTGAGACTCACTAATATATATTTTTTAAAGTTATTCTTTTTTAAAAAATGGTTAAAAATTTCATCACGTATACTGTAATTTTGAGAGAATCTTAGTAAATCAAAGTTTGGGTTGTAGCTACATCTTTGCAAATCCTAGTTACCTGCCAATGACATTAAGAAGAATGCCCTTGCCATTGGCATTCTGATCCTAATGTTCAGCAGTTAGAGGACCTTCTTAGTAGAACAGAGCTGGCTGCCTTTGCCACCCCTGCTGCCAATGCTCTGGACTCTGGGTGAGAAGGAGTATGCCCTTTATGCTACTGGGATTCAGTCCAGCTGTATTCCAGGCAAAGGGATAAAACAACATAAATAAGCCCTGTGAATCAATGGTTGGCAGACATTTATGTGAATACTAAACATTAGTCATCTCTTTATTTGTATTTTTAATTTTATTTTCATGTGTGTGTGTCACGAGTGTATCAAATGGGGCCCATGGAGGTTGTAAGAGAGTGTCGGGTTCCCTGGAGCTAGAGTAATGGCTGATCATGAATTTCTTGATGTGGATGCTCAGTATTGAACTCTGGTCTTTTGCAAGAGCACTGAGCCCTCTTAACCTCTGAGCCATCTCTCTGACCTCTAAACATCTCTTTAGTAGTTTATATATACATTTGTTTGTTTGTTTAGATACAGGGTCTCACTGTATAGTCCTGACTGGCCTGTGGCTCAATATGTAGGCTGACCTTAAAGTCACAAAGGTCTCTCCTGCAGTGTGCACTACCACAGTTAGTTTCTTTTGTGGGTGTGAGGAATGGAATTCAGATCTTCAAGCTCCTCACTGACTGAGCCATCTCCCCAGGCTTCTACATACCTGTATCTTTTTGTTCTGTCTTGTTCTTCCCCTTGACATGAGAGCCTGGAAATTCTTTTTATGTTCCCTGACCTGGCTCCCAGGTCCTTGCCCTCATTTAGAGGAGTCATGCCTCTGCCAGTGTCCAGTTTTTATTATCTAAAATCTCAGTGGTTGGAATTTCTCTCTCCCTTCCTTTCTCTCCCTCTCCTGCCCTCCCCTCTCCCCATCTTTCTTCCCTCATCCTCTTCCTCTTCTCTTTCTTTCAGATAGAGTCTCTAATCCAGGTTAACGAGGAACTTAACTGTATATGCGAGACTGGCCTTGAATTTTTGCTAATTCTTTGCCTTAATTTTCCAAGAGCTAGGATTCCTGGTATGTATAACCAGGCCCAGCTTGCTATTTCTATTGTCATATGTCTAACCTAGCTGGTTTCTTTTTTCTCTTTTGGTACTAAGTATCAAACACCCAGAGCCTCACACATACTAAAGCATGTCTATTGGCCTACAGGGTCTCACTGGGTAGCTCTGGCTGGCCTGGAACTTGTTATGTAAACCAGGGTGGCCTCAAATTTATAGAGATCTACCTTCCTCTGCCCCCGCCTCTCAAGAGCTGGAATTAAAGGCAGGCACTACCATGTCTGACAACCTTTGGTGTTCATATATTCTTGCATTTCAATATTCTATCTGGCATCACTTTGTCTGGTTAAAGTAAATTAGGTATAAAAAGGAAAAAGAAGTATGTGACTTGGACTGAACTAAATGATGCTGTCATTATATGTGGAATGATACAATTTTCTGTGTAAAAAGATAAAGTAACTTCTGGCATTGCTTGGCAAAACTAGACTTGAGTGTATGCTTCATTTATCTATTGTCTAATAAATTACCCCCAAATTCAGTGGATTAAAATGACTTATTATGCACAATTCTTTGGGTTGCTTGATTACAGTTTGTGTCTACGATAAAATATCATTGACCAAACTCAACTTCAGGAGAAAAGGGTTGATTTCAGCTTATAGCTGCATGACACAGTCCATCATTTAGGGGAGTCAGGCAGAAACTCAGGGCAGGAAGTGGAGCAGAAGTCATGGAGGAGTGCTGTTTACTGGCTTGCTCAACATGCTTTCTTATAGCACTCAGGACTACCAGCTCAGGGATGGCACCATCCACAGGCAAATCTGCAGGGAACACTTTCTCAAGTGTGCTTTCCTCTTCCCAAATGGCAATACCTGTTGTCTAGTTGGCATAAAACCAGCCAGCACACCCATCTGCAGTTATGCCTTATGAATTGGAAGTCTAAGAATTGGGTGTCATTTCTGTCACAGTGATTTGTTCAACAAAAGCTAGAAGATTAAACCAGAATCAAAGGATGAGGAAATATGCTCCTTCTCTTGATGGAAAGAGTGCCCCAGAATTGTGGTTATCTTTGAGATTTTCTTTGATCCGTAACAGTGTCGTTTAAGCTAAGGTAGTTGATTTGTGAAAGAAGAGACATCAGCATCGCATTCCTCTCCTTCCAGTGCTGGGGTACCTGATGGTGTTCAGGATGGTTCAGGATGGTGTACCTGAAGCTCACTGCCACTGAGCTATGTGCAACACCCCCCCAGTTTGAATTATTTCACTGGATTCAGAACCACCTAGGAGGCATGCCTCTCCATGTGTCTGAGTGAGGTTCAAAGAGGGGTTTAACTGAAGATGAAGACCCACCCTCAGTGTGAGGAGAAGCACCATAGCATGGGCTGGGGGCCTGGACTAAGCAAAGGGGGGAAAGGAAGAATCAAGATATTGGCAGTAGTGTTTGTCTCTGCAAGCTTCCTGACTGCAGTCACAGTGTGACCAGCTGCCTCACTCTCCCACCATGTCTTCCCTGCCAGTTATCCCCTCAAACCGGGAGCCCAAATAAACCCTTCATTGATTTTCAAATTTTCAAATTTTATTTTATGTGTGTATATCTGTTTCTGTGTGTCTGTATGACTACAGAGGCCAGAGCAGGGAGTAGGATCCTTTGAGCCTGGAGTTGCAGGCATTCATAAGCTGCCTGGTACGTGCTTTCCTCTTCCCAAATGGCTATACCTGTTGTCTAGTCATAAAACCAGCCAGCACATTCACCTGCACCTATCTAGCCTTCTGATAGAACAGTTAGCCCTCCTAACTGTTGAGCAACTCTTCAACCCTCCTGATTGCTTCAAAAGGCATTTTGTCACACTAATGAGACCAGAAACCAATGCATAAGGGAGCAGTTTCACTGGTGTGTGTGTGCTTTAGAGGAGCTCTAGCACATGACCGGAAGATAGTTCAGCAACACTTATAGCTCCTCCATTCCCAAATTGTAGAATGGATAACTTACAATATTTTCATGTGGAGTTTCATGTATTGATGAAAAATAAGTATATTTACTTGAATCAATACATATAACTCTCTAAACATAATCACTTACTTTATGAATCTATTATATAGAGTTCAAAGTTACGCAAAAAGAACTAAATAGTGCATTGTTCATTCCATGGTTAGACAAGAATTTTCTGTAAAAGGCTAGCTAGTAAATATTTGGTTTTGTGAACCAAAAGGCAACATTGGAGATGGACATACTTATATAATAAGACATAAAAATCAATCTCCATAATATTTTTGTTGTGGATATTCAGAATAATTGGGCATAGTTTTTGTAGTACAGTATCTCATGAGAAGTTTTGAGGGGTTGCTAGATTGATACAGCCTTCTAGGATGTTATAACAAAGTACCACAAACTGAGGCTTAGGATTAGTGTTTGCTGTCATTAAATTGGTCGCAAATAATGTTTGTCTATAAAGGTCATTCTTAGCTCTAGCCCTCCCCCTACACACATAGGTAATGACTGGACTTGTGGGCTCTATTTGGCTGACCCTTGGTCAGACATAGATACATAGATATTATAAGTGACTTTAACAAAGAATGAATGATAATATTTAAAATAGTTTTTACCTTGTGGGGTGAAAGAAGGAAGCAGGTAGAATTGGAGAATGTGTTAGTTATTTTTGCATTGCTATGACCAAAATATCTCTCAGAAACAAAGAAGGGAAGGTTATTTTGATTCATAATTTCGGAGAGTCTCAGGCCATAGATCATGGAGATCAGGGGACAGCAGGGACATGTGACAGCTCCATACCACAGTGGACCAAGATGTAGAAAAGGGGGCAAGACATGGCGTCAGGTATAACCTTCAAGGGCCTGCCTCTAGTAACCTTACTCTAGCTAGTCCCCTCCTAAGGAGCATCCCAAAAAGCTTCCCAGTTGGGAACAAGTGTTAAAAATGTAAGACTGTGGAGGATGTTTTGTTTTCAAACCATAACAGAGAGAAGTGGGCTGGTAGCTACTGGAGTGTTGGTACTGCTCTGTTTCTTGGCTTGGATAGTAAGTACACTACTGTTTATTTTTGTTTAAGCTTTGTATACTCATTTTACATGCTTTTTGTGTGTTTACTATATTTTACTAAAAATCACTTTTCTGTCTCTTTTCCACTTCTCTAATTTGTTTCTTCCCATCAGAGTGACTTTTGGTGATTTGAATGACAATGTTCCCTGTCAGCTCAGGTTTTTGACTCCTTGGTCCCCAGGTGGTGGTGCTGTTTGAATAGGTTTAGGATATGTGGCCTTGGAGGAAGTATGAAGCCTCAAAGCCAAGCCACTCTTCCTAGTTTGAGCTCTCTGCTTGCAGTTCAGGTGTGAGCTCTCAGCTTGCTGTTGCAGTCATCAGGCCTGCCTGCTGCCATGCTTCCCTGCGGTGCGTGATGTGATGGAGTCTTTGCCTCTGGCACTGTAAGACCAAATAAACCCTCCTCTTCTGTTATCTGCTTTGCTCATGGTGCATGGTGTTTTATCACAGCATAGAAAAGTAACTAATACATGAGTATTCCTTATTTCACAACCACCTCTGCCTGCATCTACAATGCCCTATCTCAGTGTGATCCCCCAGGGCCAGCAGGGGTCTTCTGTTCATCTGGGAACAGTCACCTAACAGCAGAGTAAGGAGGAAATTCAAAGGTAAGATGGATGGTGTATTAATTAGGGTTTCTATTGCTGTGAAGAGACACCATGAGCACATCAACTCTTATCAAGGAAAACATTTCATTGGGGCTGGCTTACAGTTTCACAGGTTTAGTCCATTGTCATCATGGTGGGAAGCACAGCAGCATGCAGGCAGACATAGTGGTGGAGAAGGAGCTGAGAGTTCTGCATCTGGATTGGCGGGAAGAGAACTGAGCACACTTGGCTTGGCTTGAGCGTCTGAGACCTCAAAGCCCGCCCCTGGTGACACACGTCTTCCAACAAGGTCATACTTACTCCAACAAGGCCACACCTCCCAAAAGTGCCAGTTCCTATGAGCATATGGGGCTGTTTCCATTCACACTACCACAGAAGCTAGGGGTGCCAGGACATTTGGATCAGAGCCATTGCAGTCAGCCTGTTCTTGCTCCTTCTAGGCTTGTTTGACAGCTTTACTGAGATGTAATTCTTCCATCAATCAATCAGTGGTTCTGCATCTGCCGAAAATACTGTCACCACAATCAACTTAAAACCTGTTCATTTGTTCCTTTGTTTGTTTTCCAAGAGAGGGTTTCTCTGTGTAGCCCTGGCTGTCCTGGAACTCTGTAGATCAGGCTGGCCTTGAACTCAGAGATCTGCCTGTCTCTGCCTCCCAAGTGCTGACATGTGCCACCACTGCCCAGAAATTTAAAACCAGAAAGAAGTTCCTATCCCTGAGCCGTTAGCTTCTAAACCCTCCCACTCCTGATCCAAGCAGCTGCTGATCTTGAGGATATACAGGTTTGACTGTCCCGTCCATGCCATGTAATGGAGTCTTAATAATGTGATCTGTGTAAATGCTTTATTTTTATTAGTCTGTTTATCCATTCTGTAATATATCTTAGTAATTTATTCTATTTCATTACTGAACACTATTCTACTTTGGGAGTAAACCACATATATTCATCCATTCATTAGTTGATCCATATTTGGGATTTGTCTACTCTAGCTACTATTTTTAGAGAAATTTTAAAAGATCAAGTGCTATGTATGTATTGTAGAAAATTTGAAAAGTAATATAAAATGTAAAGGATAATAAAAATCTATGTGTAAGTCTGTCACTCTCAAATAAACTTTGTCAACAGGCATGGTCCCTGTAGTCCCGGTACTTGGAAGGTAGAAGCAGGAGGATTAATTTAAGGTTGGCATGTGTATACATGGAGACATGACTGTCTTCAAACAATAACAAATCCAAAAATCTCAGTGCTGGGGGATGAGTCTGTGGGTAAAAGTGCTTATTGTGTAAGCCTGAGGACCTTGAGTTTAAATCCCCAGCTCCCCTGTAAGAAAAGCTGTACATAAGTACACTAACCTGTAACCCTGATGCCATCATGGGCACAGACAGGAGGATCCCCAAGGTTGCATTAGTTTGCTGTAGGCTAGGTTATAGCCTAGCTCCAGGTTCACTAGAGACTGTCACAAAAGACTTGGAATAGAGAATGACTAGAGAAGGGTACCTGAGGTCCTTCTCTGGTCTCTGAGAATCCACTTAGGCACATACATCCTCACACACATACATCTTATACACCATACATAGCCTTGTTAATACTTTTTCTATGGAAAAAAAATTGCATGTCTTCTCCATAAGATTTACTTTGTATTTGAGCAGATTTTGTTTGCTAGATCTCAGTAAGATTGGCCAACTGTAGTTGTCATAAATAATTTATCAGTCATGTGCAGTGGTAATATAGTAGGGTTATTAGCTGTCAGGTGGGGGGTACAGAGGAAATCATGAAAATGTATATGAGCTGGTATAAATAAAATGGTGAAGTTTCTAATAAGGTCACCTTTGCTCTGTTTAGGAAGCTAGCGGGATGCACAGTTTTTATCACAGGTGCAAGCCGAGGCATTGGCAAAGCTATTGCATTGAAAGCAGCGAAGGATGGAGCAAATATTGTCATTGCTGCGAAGACCACCCAAACACACCCAAAACTCCTGGGCACAATCTACACTGCTGCTGAAGAAAGTGAGTGTGACAACTGCCATTTCATGGGATGTCCTTACAATGGTTTCAACACATAATCTGCTGTAGAGTTTAGTTTAAGCTATTTGAAATCACGTTTAGGGCTAAGGTGCTTGCTACCAAGCCCCAAACTACACTGTGAGAACTGGCTTTTGTAAGTTGTCCTCCAAACTTGATACACAGCATGTGCACATTCATTAAAATAAACTAAATAAATGGTTGTACACATCTTTACTCTCAGTACTTGGGAGGTAGGGGCATACGGTTATCTGTGAGTTCCAGGCCAGCCTGGTCTACAGAGTGAGAACCAGACTAGCCAAGGCTACATAGACCCTGTGTCAAAATATAAAAAAAAGAAGTATTTATGAACTGAACCTAAGCCCCCTACACATATGTAACTCATGGACAGCTTGGTCATCATGTGGGTCCCCTAGCAAGTGGAGCAGGGGCTGTCTCTGACATGGACTCTGATACTTGCTTTTTGACCATTTCCCCCTAACGGTGTCTGGCCTCAGTGGAAGGGGATGTCCTCGGTCCTGGTGTGACTTGATGTGCTGTGGTGGGATGGTATGAGGGAGCTCCCCTTTTCTGGGGAGAGTGGGATGGAGGATGGGGGAAGAGGGCAGAAGTGTGGGATCTGGAGGAGGGGCGGGAGGGAGCTATGATCGAGATATAAAGTGAATAAATAAATAAACTTATACTGAAAAATATATATGAAGTATTTATTTTGTTACCTGAAAGAGGGAGTTCTGACCATTCTTCACCTCTAGTTCTTTTGAGCAATATGAAAGATTCTAACTAAATCCTATCTCAGGGCTGGGATTTTAAGTTGGAGGTACCATTCCCAGGACTGGAAAAAAAAATAATTTCTTGGACAGTTATTCTTGGATGGGAGGTGGAGGTAGAATGGAAGTGAAGAGGAGACATTTGAGGGTAGGATGGGGTGAACATTTTAATTGTTTTTAGATATATTTATTTTGTGTGCCTTAGTGTTTTGCCTATGTGCATATTGTGTTCGTGCCTGGTACCCACAGAGTCCTAGCTTGTCATTCTGCTTTGTCCCTCGGGATATCCAGATGCTGCTGGATACCAAGCTGGGAGAGATGAAGCTATAGTTTCAGGTTTGTTTCTCTGCTATGGGTATTCTGGGTGCCACTGTTACGCCAAGCAGGAGAGGACTGGGCAGAATCCGGAATTGATGTTGGTTCTCCAGGATTCTGGTCCAGCAGGGAGGTGCCAAGGTTTCTCCAACAATTTTAGTGTTATAGTTCTTTTAGACTATATTAAAACAGCTCAGATGGTACTTAGTGAATCAGCTTAGGTATTCTTTATTCCTGGATAAATGAGAGTTTATGAACCATGGGAAATAGGAAGAGACTTTTGGGGGTGAATGGGTTCTTTTGGTTGAAGCTGAGGTGCTGGAGATGCTTTATTTACATGGGGAAGAGTTTCCAGGTGCTGGGGACTTGACTGGCCATCTGTGACCACCTGGTGGGTGGCCTAGGTTCAGTACCTAGGTTTTGTGCTCCAAGGCAGATCATGGAAAAGGGAGGGAGCTGTTCCACACCTGCTTTCTCAAGTTGAGGTGTGATACCTCAAGTTTGAGATTTCCAGGTTTGAACATGCTGCCATCTCCACCAATTCCATGTCAGTTCCTCTGGTGGCATGGTCCAGGTGCCCAACAGCTCCTCCTTTTCATTTTATAAAGGAGAGGTGTCATCTCAGTCATCACCTGTGTTCTGTTGAGGAAAACAGAGGAAAGGGCTGGGGATAGTGAAGATGGAATTGGGATGTAGGGGGATCTCAGTCCTGGCCTGGCATCCTTTAAGTGGGCAGTCTTGAGTTTCTATGATTTTGTCATGTCTGTTGTAGGCCTTCCTAGCAAAGAATCTCCAGTGGTGGGTGTTAGGAGGGCTAGGGAGAGGTTGGGCAGTAGCCGAGTTAGAATGAAGAGTTACAAAAACAGCCATAAGAATAGAGGGATGGGGCGGGGTGGGGGGGTCAGGTGTGGTGGCGCACATCTTTAATACCAGCCCTAGGGAGACAGAGTCAGGGGGATCTCTGTGAGTTTGAGGCCAACTTGGTCTACAAAGTGAGTCCAGAACAGCCAAGTTACAAAGAGAAACCCTGCCTCAAGGCCAGCTTGGTCTACAAAGTGAGTTCAGGACAGCCAGGGCTACATAGAGAAACCCTGCCTCGAAAAACAAAAAACAAAACAAAACAAGAATAGAGGGATGGGAAGCCTGTGGGAGGGCATATGGCCTGAGCAGCAGCTACCAGGTCATGGATGTCCTTCCAGAAGATCTCTTGTTCTATTGGGGGTGGCATCTCCTCTGCCTCTACCAGCTCTGGTTCATCAGTGAGAGGTGGGCCATCTTCTTGGTGGGTGGGGTGGTGTCAGATATTTCTGGCAGGGACCCAAATAGGCCTAAGCTGGTCCTGTGGAAAAACACAAGCAAAACCCCTTCCAGTTGTAAGGAGGGGGTCTGGTCCCTTCCAAATCCCATCTAAGGGAACTCATCATTGTACTAGGATAGGAGGAGCTGTTCCTGGTGTGCCAATAGAGGGAGATAAGAGGGTGTTTGGAGCTCTTGTAAATGTTAAATGTATTTAGGGTAGTTAAAGCTATCATTAATTTATGTTGGAGGGGGGGTAGGCATTTGTATTTTGTTTTAGGAGTTGGGCTTTTTAGGGTTCGATGTGTTCTTTCTATTATTCCTTGGCCCTGAGGGTTATGGGGAATCCTTGTGTGATGGGCAGTTTCCCATTGTGAGCAGAAGGTTTGAATTGGGAGCTAGTAAAGGCAGGGCCATTGTCAGTTTTTGTCTGTTGAGGAATGCCCATGACAAAGGTAGAGAGCATATGGTGAACTAACCTTTTGAGTGTTCTCTTTTTTGGGCTGTAGCCCATATAAAGTGGGAATGTGTGTCTGTAGTAACAAAGACATATTTTTGTCTGCTGAATTGGGGGATGTGACATCAGTTTGCCATAGGGAGTTGGATTTGAGACCTTAGGGGATGGTACCCATAGTCTGTAAAGCTGGGAAAGTAAGAAGGGACACACAAGAGGAGTAATTTTTATTATCCTCTGGAATTGAGCAAGAGAGATGTGGGGGAAGTGGGCTTGAGGCTCCTTTATATCTGTGTGTGTGCATGAGTGGAGTTGGTCTGCTTGTTTGATAAAGGCTATGAATGTCCCTGTAGAGGCATTTTGGTCATCGAGGGCATTTCTTTCAGATATTGGACCTTCTTGTAGGGGGTTGTGGGATCTTACATGCTGGATGTAAAGGGGAGAGGCTTTTTCCTGCATAAGTGTGGAAACCTGTATGAGTAGGGGGAAGTGGATCAGCATCCAACTTAACAAAGGACTTTAATAACCAGGGGACAAGTTAACAACATATACACTATCTGAAAAGAGGTTAAAGGGCCTAGTAACATCTTCTAGGACTAAATAGAAAGCATATAGTTCTTTATGTTAGGGGGACTGATGGGCAACTCTTTGAATCAGGTAACAGGGGGTTATCCCCCCAAGGAGTAGTATATTGCTGCGACTCCCCTTTTTCCTCCACCAGTAAATATTGAAGGGACCCCAGTGATGGGCTTTTTTTAAAATGGGGGGGGGATAGCCATGGCAAGAGGGGAAGGGCAGAAGCCCATTTATCGTTAGGGTAATGGTTATCAATTTGTTCTAGGAATCCTATTAAGCTAATAGCAAAGTGGAAGTGATTTTTGAGTAGCCACTGAATATCAGAGAGAGGAAAGGGGGTGACAGGAATATTTGATTTTTTTTTTTCCAGATGGGGTTTCTCTGTGTAACAGCCCTGGCTGTCCTGGACTCACTTTGTAGACCAGGCTGGCCTCGAACTCACAGAGATCCACCTGCCTCTGCCTCCCAAGTGCTGGGATTAAAGACATGTGCCACCACGCCCGGCTTAATATTTGGTTCTTTTCCTAATGTTTGTTGGGCTCTATTACTGGCATTTTTAATCATTGCGGCAAATGGATCCACCTCAGTTAGAATTCCAGGGGCACTGTCCACAGGGATGTAGAGCCATTCCAGCACTCCTTGGGGCTGATACAGGGCCCCCCATAAGTGTAGGAGAGGAATTAAAGATAAGTAGCTGAATGGACATTGTTTGGTCACATCTAGTGAGGGTCATGTCTTTTAGGGCATTATTGACAGAATTTAGAGCTTGGACTGCCTCAGGGAGGAGGGGTTTTATTTCCTTTAAGAGGTCAAAGAAGGGCTAAAGGGTGCTTATGGGGAGGGGAAGCCAGTTAAAGTTACGCAAAAAACTCTGGAGGAAGGCAAGAGTTACGTTTTGAGGGAAGGAAAAGGGGGGGCTTAAGAGGGCTTATCAAGACAAGAGAAATCTCTCTTCCTAAAATTGCACTGGGTGGAATGAGCTGTATCTTGTGAGGGGCTATTTTCAATCCTAGAGAGGATAGGGAAGGTGTTAGTTGGTCTTTAAGTTGGGAGGAGGAGGTGGAGGAGTCTCCCCAAACCAGGATGTCGTCCATACAATGATACATATGGAGCCCTTTTATACCAGGATGTCATCCATATAATGATATAAATGGAATCCTTTTTAAAGTAAAGGTGTTTTTTTGTTTTGTTTTTGTTTGTTTTTGGTTTTTCGAGACAGGGTTTCTCTGTGTAACAGCCTGGCTGTCCTGGACTCACTTTGTAGACTAGGCTGACCTCGAACTCACAGAGATCTGCCTGCCTCTGCCTCCTGAGTGCTGGGATTAAAGGCGTGCACCACCACGCCCGGCTAAAGTAAAGTTTTTTTTAAACTGTGGTATATCTATACAATGGAATACTACTCAGCCATCAGAAACAACAAAATCATGCAATTTGCAGCCAAATGGATGGAACTAGAGAAGCTCATCCTGAGTGAGCTAACCCAGACTCAGAAGGATGCACATGGCATCTATTCACTTATAGTCGGATTTTAGCCATATAGTACAGGATAACTATACTACAACCAATGCACCAAAGGGAACATGAACATAGACTTTGTTACCTGTCTATGAGACACTTTGCCCTAGTGGTGCTGCCTTGTAGGCCCCCAATGTATGAGGAGACTCTTGGCCCTCATATGACTGCTGAATTGGTGTGAGGGACTGATATGTAGGAACACTCCACTCCAGAGGAGTGGGATGGAAGGGATAGGGGGTAGAGGGTGGGAGGGTGGTACTGGGAGGGGTGGAAAGAGGACACTGTGATAAAGATGTAACCTGAAGTAATAAATATTTTAAAAGTAAAGTTTTTTAAAAGATTTATTTATTTATTGTTTGTTTGTACAGTGTTCTGTCTGCGTGTATGCCTGCAGACCACCAGATCTCATTATAGATGGTTATAAGCTACCATATGTTTGCTGGGAATTGGACTCAGGACCTCTGGAGGAGCAGCCAGTGCTCTTAACCTCTGAGCCATCTCTCCTGCCCCAAGTAAAGTTTTAATACAGCCTCCTGGCAAAAGGGTTGGACTGTTAGCCATGTCCTGTGGGAGAACAATCCATTCATAGTGTGAGGCCAACCCAGCATTGTTAATGGGGGGTACTGAAAAAACAAAGTGTTCACATTCTTGAGGGTGGAGAGGGATAGAAAAAAAGCAGTCTTTGATATCTATTGCTAATAAGGGGAAGGATGAGAAATGGGGTAGCCCCTTTTGGGGGAACCCCAGATTCACATGGTTTTATTAATTACCCTTAAGTTTTGTACCAGTCTCCATCCCCCTGAGTTCTTTTTTTTTTTTTTTTTTTTGGTTTTTCGAGACAGGGTTTCTCTGAATATCTCTGGCTGTCCTGGACTCGCTTTGTAGACCAGGCTGGCCTCGAACTCACAAAGATCCGCCTGCCTCTGCCTCCCAAGCGCTGGGATTAAAGGCGTGCGCCACCACCGCCCGGCTGTGAGTTCTTTTTTATAGCGAATACAGGGGTGTTTCATGGACTTCGGGAAGGATGAAAGTGCTGTTAGTAGAAGCTGCTCTTTTACCAGTTGCCTGAGAGCTGCAAGTTTTTCCCTTGATAGAAGCCATTGTTCAACCCAGACAGGTTCATTTGAGAGCCAGTTGAGGCAGGGAGTATTAAATTTAACAATGGCCCTTAGGATGGGGGATGATTTTGAGGGAAGTGTTTAGGGTCTTCTTGGGTATAATTTTCTTTATAGATATTATCATTTATTTTGACGTAATTTCTTTCAGATTAGGTATAAGCCCTACTACCTCTAGGGCTTATAAAATATCTCTCCCTAGAAGATTGGAAGAAGCTACATGAGCCACCAGGGGGCATATTAGGCCAGTAGCTCCATGAGGTCTGAAGCTGATATTTTGTCTGTTGTGGTCATAAGACCTTGTAATTTATCTTGATTTCCTGGATATGGGAACCTTTTCTTTTTACTGTCTTTCTGTCAGAATGAAGGTGTAATTCTAAATACTTTAATGCTTTTTGTTTGCTTCTCTGTAGTTGAAGCAGCTGGAGGAAAGGCCTTGCCGTGTGTTGTCGATGTGAGAGACGAACAGCAAATCAACAGTGCTGTGGAAAAAGCTGTCGAGAAGTTCGGAGGTAGTCCCTTGACTCTGAAATAATTATTGAACATTGGTAAAGTACAGATGTATGAACCTCCAGTGCATGCCTGAAACCACGGGTAGTACTCAACCCTGTTTGTGCTGGTTTTTTCCCTATACCTGCACACCTATAATAAATGTTACATGTACCAGGCCCAGTTAGAGATTAACAACATCAGTAAAATGGAGCAGTGAGAACAATGTAGTGGGATAAAGTTATGTGACTGTAGTCTTCCTTTCTGTCATAACCTGCAGTTCGGGGTACATAACTCACTGAAGCAAACTGGTAGGTAGCCTGAGTTTCTTGTAAATTCTTCAGGTTGTTCTCACTTTAGTTCTAATTAGCACCCACTGCATAACAGTATTTTCACTGAAATAGAGAACTTTTACCTTTTCACTGAAATTTTATTTAATGTTATTTTTGTTAAGCATGTAACTCAAAACAAGATACATTGCATATACATAGAAACTGGATAGAGTACACAGGAAATTGTGATTATTTTAGATGCATGTGTATGTGTGCGCACATGCGCATTTCTGTGTATGAGTCATTAAAGTCTTGTTTGGGATTTGAAACTCAAGGTAATTCTCTTTCCCCAGTTTCTAAGGGCAAAAAGGGGTCCTTCCCTTTAAGAAAGGAGCTTTGGCTGGTTGTGGTGGCACATGCCTTTAATCCCAGCACTTGGGAGGCAGAGGCAGGAAGATCTTTGTGAGTTTGAGGCCAGCCTGATCTACAAAGCAAGTCCAGGACAGTCAAGGCTACACAGAGAAACCCTGTCTCAGAAAAAGAAAGAAAGAAAGAAAGAAAGAAAGAAAGAAAGAAAGAAAGAAAGGAAGGAAGGAAGGAAGGAAGGAAGGAAGGAAGGAAGGAAGGAAGGAAGGAAGGAAGGAAGGAAGAAGGGAGGGAGGGAGGGAGGGAGGGAGGGAGGGAGGGAGGGA
>CAJQZJ010032188.1:521391-559048 GCA_907164525.1 Lophiomys imhausi | reverse complement strand
GGAGGGAGGGAGGGAGGGAGGAGAGGAGAGGAAGGAAGGAGAGAGGAAGGAAGAAAGGAGAAGGAGGGAGGGAAAGGAAGGTAGGAAGGAAGGAAGGAAGGGAAGGAAAGGAAGGAAGGAAAGGGAAGGAAGGGAAAGAAGAAAGAAAGGAAGGAAAGAAAGAAAAGAAAGGAGGTTTGTAGCTGGTGTCCTTGGAAAGGTCACGGGTCCTTTCTGGGTCTAGTACTGGAGAGTACTAGAGAGGGTTTGGCCCAAGGTTCCTGGAGCCAGTTAGAGAAGTGCCTAAGGGTTGAAGCTACAACTGTAAAGACTAAGCCTCCTTGCCATTTTCCATAGAGCTCTGTTAATTAGCTGTATCTCCATTGTGCCAGTGAAAATCAGAAGGTGCTGTTTTGAAAGCCTTACCGGGTCTGGCATTGGTATATTGGTCAGTCATATAGTCCAATTTTATATATATATATGTGTGTGTGTGTGTGTGTGTGTGTGTGTGTGTGTGTGTGTGTGTTTATATTATAGACCTATATGACTTTGTATGTATGTATGTATTTGTGAATTAGCTGAGGGATCAACCATAGAGAGGAGATGTTTGTGTGTATAAGAGAGAGAAGGGGGAGAGGGAGAGAGATAAAGATAAAAACTCTGACTTGCATTAAAATGGAACTGTTTCCTTTGGAAATAGGAATTGATATTTTGGTGAACAATGCCAGTGCTATTAGCTTGACCAACACATTGGACACTCCTACAAAGAGAGTGGACTTGATGATGAATGTGAACACCAGGGGCACCTACCTTACGTGAGTCACAAACAAGAGGGTGGGGAAGGATATCCTATTGTGTTCTCAGAGAATGTTCCTACATATAAACAGATGGGACCAAACAGTAGTTTAAAATCTGGTTGGTATATTTACCTAGCTAATTAAGCTAATGATATTAGCATCTGCCCTAGTTAGGCTCTATTGCTGTGATGAAACGCCATGACCAAAAGCAATGTAGAGGAAAGAGTTTGTTTGGCTTACACTTCCACATCCTAGTCCATCACTGAAGGAAGTCAGACAGGAACTCAAACAAGGCAAGAATGTGGAGGCAGGAAGTGATGCAGAGGCCATGGGTGGGTGCTTACTGGCTTTCTCACTCTGCTTTCTTACAGAACCAAGACCACTAGCCCAGGAATGGCAGCACCCACCATAGGATGGGTTCTCCTATTATCAATCACTAATTAAGAAAATGCACTACAGGCTTCCCTATAGCCTGATCTTGTGGAGGCATTTTCTTAACTCAGGGTCCCTCTTCTCAGATGACTTTAGCTTGTGTTAAGTTACATAAAACTGGCCAGCACAATATATAAATGTGGTGCTGGGAGTTTCAGTGTGATGTGTCATACAGAGCTTGTTATGAAAAGTGGGAATGCGATTTGCAATGTTGATGACTCTGCTGGCTAGCAGAGTGCAGCTGGCAAGGTTTTGTCCAGTAGCTCCCAGGAAAGCTAGTGCTGGGAAGTAAGTGAGAAGAACACTTTCCTCTAAGTGCAAAGTTTACTCTTATTGCTAGAATGGACTCAGTGTTTCCCTGTTTACTGGTTGAGGTACAGTTTCAGTTTTAATAAAAATCAGCTATAATATTGTTTACCTGTCCTCATTTCATCCCTGTAAAATTGAAACACCTTTGGGAATGAAAAAAAATTTACACAAAAACTCTGCAGGGGTACTGATTGTATTTGATGTCTAAAGTTAAGAAACATCCTGGAGTAGTCAGGTGTGGTGGTGCATGCCTTTAATCTTAGTACTTAGGAGGCAGAGACAAGTAGATCTCTCAGTGCAAGGCAGCCTGGTCTACAGAGTGAATTCCAAAACAGCCAGGGCTATACAGAGAAACCCTGTCTCAAAAAAATCAAAAACAAAAAAAAGGTTGGAGTTGGTAACAGAATTTTATATTTGGAAATAATAATAATAGTAATAGTAATCATCATCTGAGGGGCAGAGGGTGGGAGGGGTGGAGGGAGGAAACTGTGATGTAGATGTAACTTGAAGTAATAAATATTAAAACAAACAAACAAACAAAACAAGGGGCTGGAGAGATGGTTCAGTGGTTAAGAGCACTTCTGCTCTTCCAGAGGTCCAGAGTTCAATTCCCAGCAACCACATGGTGACTCACAACCATCTATACTGGAATCTGATGCCCTCTTCTGGCATGTAGGGGTACATACAAATTGAGCTCTCATACATGTAAAATAAATAAATAAATCTTTAAAAAATAATAATAATAATAATTTGACCAGCAGAAGTTGGGAAGGTGGGGCCGGGAGGTATAGAGGGAGGGAACTGTGATGGAGATGTAACTTGAAGTAATAAATTAACATTAAAAAAAATCATCTGACCTAAAAGAAGAATGGCTTAGTTCACAATTCTCCCTTTTTTTAATTTCAGTGCTGAGGCTTGAACCTTACGTACTGTAGGCAGATGCTATACCATTGAACTATAGTCCCAATCTCAAGAATTTATTTTGTTGTGCTTTTGAGACAAGGTCTCCCTATGCAGCTCAGATTGGCCTGGAATGTGGCAATCCTCCTGCTTCAGCCTCTTGAATGCTGGTATTATAGTAATGCACTGCCATACTTGATGCCCTTTGATGTTCTTGAATATGAAATAAAGCTGTAATTCAGCTACAATGTGTCAACATGTTTAGCTATATGATGTTATGACTTTAATACCCAAAATTGTGAAAATATTGGATATAATTTTTTTATAAAATAAACACTGCATTTTAATAGGCAGTTAAAAATAAAATTAGAGCCAGGTGGTGGTGGTGCACACCTTTAATCCCAACACTCAGGAGGCAGAGGCAGACGGATCTCTGTGAGTTCAAGGTCAGCCTGGTCTACAGAAAGAAACCCTGTCTCAAAAAACCAAATAATAAATAAAGAAAAAAAGTAGCCCTCGTGGGGGCACATACATATAATCTCAACACCCAGGAGTCAGGTGCAGTAGAATTGCTCCATGATCAAGGCTAGACTGAGCTACATAATAAATTCTAGGCCAGCTTGATCTATGTGATGAGACTGTCTCAAAAAGAAAAAAGACTAATCAAAACCAAACCTCTAAATTACGTACTGATTTCAAAGGCATATTTCATTTTGTGCTGTTAAAACAACTAACATATGTGATACCACCCATGACAACTTTTTATTTCATGTTTAGCATATGTACTGTCTGAGGCATCATTTGAATCCTTGTTCTTATATGGTAGTGAGTATTACCCATTTTATAGTGACAGTTCTGAGAACTAGAAGGCTGATTTACCTAGTGACATACAAAGGGGTAGAAACAAAATTTGAACCTATGACTGTCTGACAGTGTATTAACTGCTTCTGGAAATTATCTATGTGTGTTGGGGTGGGAGAACTTGGGACAGTTATGATTAAAGATATCCTCATTTGAGCATAAAGCTAATATAGAAGAGGATTTGATTTTTTTTTCCCATTAAGCAGATCATGTGGTCAGGACATGAAGCATGGTTTCAAAGCATGAAAATCAGTTCCTTTTATTATCTTCATTATAGAAAAGAAAAGTACTCTCCAAGAGGATATACCAGATAGATCACTGAGCAAATTCAATTGCTCTGTGGAACTACTTTAAAATGTAAGCTATTAACCTGACTTGTGTTTTCTTGCATTTTCAGATCCAAAGCATGCATTCCTTTTTTAAAAAAGAGCAAAGTAGCTCATATTCTCAATCTCAGCCCCCCCCCTGAACCTAAATCCACTGTGGTTCAAGCAGCACTGTGGTAAGTGTTAGGTAAGGGGATAGGTTATTTGGCTGATTTGTTTTGAATTAATCAGTGCATTTATTATGGAATCACAATCAGAATGTAATAATTAATTCAATAGAATTTTCTGCTATGTCAGTGATCCAGAAAGTAAATTCTTAATCATTTATCTACAATTCAAAAGTTTGAAGTATAATTTGCACTTGATATAATTCACAGGTCTTAATGGTTTGATTTAATGAATTTTGGCAAATATGTATACCTATATAAACATTACTCAAGTTATGATATATATTTCCACCATCTTTCATGTCTCAGTAGGTGTGTTGTTTGCATGTAATTTATTCATTAATAAAGTTAGTTGAAAGTAGCTATAGAATACTTTACTTTTCATAACAGGAATGGTGTAAGGTGAATTCAGTAGGTTACAAGAGCTATGTATTGTACCTCACTTAAAGTAGTATCAGATATTTAGTTCTTATTCTAATTCACTCACACTTAGGAAGGCATTGAGACTGAAAGTTGTATTCTAGTTGATAAGGTTAAGTGAATTGGAAGCCTTCCCCGCCTTCCCTGAGATGAGACAGGATTTCTCTGTATTTCAGCCCTGGCTGTCCTGGACTCACTCTGTAGACCAAGCTGGCCTTGAACTCACAGAGATCCCCCTGCCTCTGCCTCCCGGGTTCTGGGATTAAAGGCGTGCTGCACCACACCTAGCAGAAGCCTTTATTTTAAATCATGTGTGTGTGTGTGTGTGTGTGTGTGTGTGCGTGTGCGTGTGCGTGTGCGTGTGCATGTGAGTGCGGTGCCCACAGTGGCCCGAAGCTCAGGTCACCTTGGAGCTGGGTTACAGCGGTTGTGAGCTGCTGGGCGTGAGTGCTGAGAATCAAACTCACGTTCTCTACAAGAACAGTATGCACTGCTGAACCATCTCCCTAGCCCCTGATTACTTTTATTTTGTGGTGCTGGAGTTGAAATCCAGGGCCTCAACAAATGCTAAACACATAGTCTACCACTGAGCCACACCATACCTGAGTTGTTGATTTGTGAGTGAAACTTTCTCAGTAAATAATCACACTCATTCTTTGTTTGCTTGCTTGTTTTGTTTTTGACTTAGGATCTCACTGTGTAGACCAAGCTAGTCTTGAACTAACAGATCCACTGCCTCTGAGTGCTATGCCCAGAACATTCATTCTTTAAAAATGTATGTGTGGTTGCATTTGTCAGTATCCTAGCACATAGGAGTCCGAGGCAGGAGCACTGGCAATTGAGAGCCATCCTAGGCTACATAGTGAGGTACTGTCTCAAAAGAAGAACAAGAAAGAAAAGAAAAATGTTAATTTTAATGAAATATTAGGATGGAAATAATATGAGACACTTCTGACCAATTACTTCCTTAAAACTATGGTTTTAAAACAACATCTGGGGTTAAGAGCACAAACTGCTCTTGCAGAGGACCCATGATTTGTTCCTAGCACTCACATTAGGCAACTCACAACTGCCTGTAATACCAGCCCAGGGCACCTGACAGTCTGGTCTCAGGCACTCAATGGCACACGAATGCACACAGATGCATGCAAAATTAACAATAATAAAATCCTTAAAAACAAGTAAACAAACCCCCAGCACATTTGGTCAGATGTGGTGAACTATAATCTCAGTACTTGGTAGACTAAGGCAGGAGAATCAGGAGTTCAGATGTTCTTGTCTATGTAGAGAATTATCATTTACATTCTATATTGTAAAAAGAATTATCAAAAATTTATCAGGGTGAAAATAGTAACAGAAAATGGTTGTTTCTACTCAAAAATTACTCAACTAAATTATTCTTTGTGGTTTCTTTCAGCTTATACTATTGCCAAATATGGCATGTCTATGTGTGTGCTTGGAATGGCAGAAGAATTTAGAGGTGAAATTGCAGTCAATGCTTTATGGCCTAAAACAGGTGTGTATTTAAAAAAAAAATCCATTAACTAGATTTGCACCCCTCCTCCTCCACACCAAGCTCAAACCCAGTGTCTCACTCATGGTAGGTTACTCTACCAGTGAGCTAGTTCTCCAGCTGATCACTGACATCTTGTGAAACCTCTCAGGTCATCTGAATCTTTTGGGAAACAAGGTCAGCTGTTTAGTGTGCAGCATAAACAGCCTTGCCGTCTTTAACTTGGACTAGTGGCTGACTCTTTAGTAGCAGCTATGATGGGAGCAAAGTGCTAGAACATCCAGACAGTCTCATGAAAGTCAACAGAAATGTTTTCAGCAAATCCTCTTGTATTGTTCAGATTGAAAGGCTTATTATCAGATTTAAATAATCCGATATATTATATCATAGTATATTATATATACTATATAATATATATAATATTATATAATATATACTATATTAGTGTATATATACTATAGTATATATATAATATACTATATATATTATAGTATATAATAATAGCCATATAGTACAGGATAGCTATACTACAACCAATGCACCAAAGGGAACATGAATGTAGACTTTTTTTTTCCCGTCAATGAGACACTTTGCCCTAGTAGTGCTGCCTTGTAGGCCCCCAGTGTATAAGGAGGCTCTTGGCCCTCATATGACTGCTGAACTGGGGCAGGGGACTGTTATGTAGGGACATTCCACTCCAGAGGAGTGGGATGGAAGGGATGGAGGGGGGGAGAGCGGGACTGGAAGGGGTGGAAAGAGGACACTGTGATGGAGATGTAACCTGAAGTAATAAATAAATATTTTTAAAAAAGAAGTAGTACTTGCAGGTAGACATATGAACATTCCTGTAGTCCCAGCTACTCTGGAAGCTGAGGCAGATGGATCACTTAAGCACGGGAGTTCATAGTTAGTATGCCAGAAGGTAATAACGCTTAGAAAACTAAAGCAACATTAGGAAAATAGTGGGTCTCTAGCACTGAAGGTGATATGTAGCACCATCAGGGTCTACTGGTGAACTAGATGTGGCATGAGAGAGATAAGAAAATATCGCTGACAACTGCAAGACTTCTGGCTGGAGTCACTAGAACAGGTGTTTTTACCCGGCTGAGAAGAAGAAAGCTGCAGATGGGGCAAGGGGGAGAGCAAGATCAGAGCTTGAAACATTGTGTTGGAGCATCCAGGTAGAGTGGTGGTAGGCAAGTGAGCTAGCTCATGAGTCGGAGGGTTAGCTGTGAGCATTTGTGGGTATCAGCAATGAATGGTAATATAAGTTCCAAGATCAGGTGACATCTAAGAAATAGAGAAAGGACTACTGTTATGCATTATGAGTGATTTGGAAAGAATTCCACAAGAAAACTCATAGTGTAAATCCTGAAGGAAGGCCACTTGCAGACAGTGTGATGAGAGGAAGCGATCAGTTGTATCAATCCTGCTAATCATTCTTACAAGATTAGGATTCACCATTAATTCTGATAATCTGTGCCTCTCCTTTACATCACAGCATTTATAATTTAATGATTAGTTCATAAGTATGGTTGTCTAGTGCCTTCCTTACCACAATGAAAACTTGAGGATGAAGATGTTGTCCTCAGAGTTCATCTTACTGTGGTCATTGTAGGTTTCAGTGAAAATTTTTTTAGAAGATTTATTTATGTATTTTATGTATATGAGTTTTTAATCTGCATGTACATCTGCACACCAGAAGAGGGAATAGGATCCCACAAGATTACAGTTATAGACATTTGTCAGCTGCCATGTAGGTGGTGGGAATTGAACTCAGGACCTCTGGAAGAACAGCCAGTGCTCTTAACCATTGAGCTGTCTCTCTAGTCCCAAATTTCAATGAACATTGTTAAGTGTAGACTGAGTGTGCAGTATGCCTGCCTTCTGCTAGCACTAAACTAGACATTCTGCACAAACTTATGTAATAGGTAGGCTGTGTGATAGGAAGGAATGGAGGGTATTATCAGGATTGACAGGATTTGCTGAGGCCTTTGCTTTTCTGGAGTTGGTGGTATCATTAGGCCCTAGACATGATAACACATATTGAATTTACAGTTGTGTTCCTTGTCATGCATGGTATGAGGAATTACAACATACAGAGTGCCTTTGAAAACACAGCAGGAGGGCCATGTAGCCATGTTAAAGAATTAAAGAGTTTCAAACGGAGATATAAATTGAAATGTGATCTCCAGGGGATGTTGGGGTTACAGGAAGAAAACTGGGCAAGACCTTCATTGACAGCAGGAACAACAGGCAGTAATATGCGGTATAGGAAACGCATGTGTGGTAGATGCCAGGATATTGAGGAAGTGTATTATGACATTTTTTTGTCACTGCATCTGAGCCTCTCTGGCACTTCAGGTTCACTGGAATGTTGGGTGAAGGGGCCCTGGATGGGTGAACTCAGACTTCGGTCCAATTTGCCAGTCTAAGTAACCGGATTTTTTTTTTTTTGTCACTTTTTGCTGCACAGGTTTAAACACAGGCCTCACATATACTAGGCAAGTAGTCTACTAGAGTTCCTTCTTTAGCCTGGTAGCATGAATTTTAAGCTATATCCAGTAGAGAGCTATTGGAAAGATTTTAAGAAGAGAGTGATAATAAGCAGAGGGGGGGAATAGGAGCAATAAAGCCAAATACAGTGTTTATGTGGGCCATTTAATCTGGAACAGTGAGCAGATTACAGAGGAGGTGGTAAAGTTAGCTAGACTGCTGCATTCATGATTGAGGAGAAATGGAAGTAGATTCAAAAGGGTAGCGAAGCTCCAGCCCAGGGTGGTGGTGAGGTGTCTGGTTTTTGGTTTTTTGTTTTGTTTTTTAATTTGAAAATTTTTAATATTTTTTTAATAATTTATTTTTTATTTCTTCAAGTTACATCTCAATCACAATCCCCTCCCTACTCCCCCCTCCAGTCCCATCCACCCTCCTCCCCCTCAACCCCCCATCCTCTTCCCTTCTTTTTTTTTAGTTTAAGGTACTTCTTTTTTCCCCCCAACAGCTCTCCCTTTCAGTCCAAAAAATGGTTCTTTTTCTTATAATTATAAATACAATACAAAACAACAAAAATAAATAGGCCACAATTATAAGAGTTATATGGCTTAGCATACATTCCCAATGTCCAGTCCATATGTATTTGGCTCCTGACTTTAACATTCTACTATCTAACCATCTCCATGAGTTTAAAGTTCTATATCTAACTCAGCTTTCATACTAACTTGCCTCATAATTTTAAAAATATCTTCTTAGATCCAGAACACCCTCTTGATTCCTAAACAACTCAAAATTTAACTATGAGACGAAAATTTTTAATATTTTTAAAGGATCATTCTTGTAACCAGTCATACACACAATACATACATATTTTTCTACCTTTTTGAATTTAAGGATTTTATACATTGTGTTTTGATCAAACCTGCCCTCAAGTCCTTCCAGCTCTTCCCAAATGTCCTTTATCAGATTCCGTTCTCAGCTTCTTACACTCTTTCTTAAAGAAATAAACAAATCCATCTCCATATTTGGATAAGCAAATGTTGCTTGTCTCTTAGCAACTTGATTTCTGATTAACATATAAAACATCTGTGGTACACTAGACTAGTACCTAACAAAATGACAAGTTTGAATGATTCTTAGTTTGTATTTCTTAATTATCCTAAACAGTTTGTAATAATTGCTATCAAAAGGAGGGAGGGGACTGTGATTGAGATGTAACTTGAAGAAATAAATGTTTGGAACAACAACAAAAAAAGCCAAAACTTCACATTGCATTTTTGAGCATTACATAGGTATAATACATTAAAAATAGTTAACCTTAATTTTGTATAAATATACAAAGATATAAGAGCATATTCAATAATCTACCCCCTTTTCTTTATCATTCCTATGCACCAAAATGAACAGGAACATAGACTTTTTTACCTCTCAATGAGACACTTTGCCCTAGTGGTGCTGCTTTGTAGGCCCCCAGTGTATGAGGAAGCTCTTGGCCCTCATATGACTGCTGAACTGGGACAGGGGACTGATATGTAGGGACACTCCACTCCGGAGGAGTAGGACAGAAGGGAGAGAGGGTAGAGGGTGCAAGGGTGGGACTGGGAGGGGTGGAAAGAGGGCACTGTGATGGAGATATAACCTGAAGTAATAAACATTTTTTTTAAAAAGGAAGAAAACAGGATATAGACATGGCACAGGAATGATAAAGAGGTGTCTGTTTTTAAAATCACATTCCCTCCTGTGTAACTAGTTGAACCAAGAGGAATCTCCCTCTGTGACTGCCTTTCAGGGAAAAGGAGATTCATCCTACTTAGTGGAATGGACACAGGTAACATATTATTATAACAGAGCAGGGCCCCAGCAGATTGCTTGCCTTGTCTGGACTCAGGGTTGCTTCTCCACACTGGCAACTGCACCCTCTGGCTTTAGTATTTTGTCTCATGAATTCAACATGTACAGAGAAGGGATTGGGGTCAGGGAGTTCTTTTTGTTTTTGTTATTTTTTTCTTACAAGATCTTCTCATGGTTTCTGCTGAGTAGAGGTGGTGACTGTCTCTTAATTCTTGGCTGGTCTAGACCAGAGTGGTGTGAACAAGAAAGTCCACTTTGGATGAGATTTTATGCATGCAGGGATGAGACTGTCAGGGCAGTGTACCTACTGATTTGGTAATGGTAGCAGAGAGGAGGGTCACCTCCAGCCCTTGACATTGTTTTAGACTGTTTTCTAATGCAGAGAGCAGAGACAAAACACTGGAAAGGGAGTTTCATATTTTAGAGACTGTAAGCTAAGGCCCAAAGCTGCTGAAGTAGCAAAAAGTTTAAAATCCCATTCACTCACCTTTCGACTCGGTCCTTTTTTGTTAGTCCTTACTGCCTTTTTACACTTTCAAGACTGCTGTACAAATTCCTGAACATTCTAAATAAGAAATGGAAGGTTTGCTGTGCTTCTCTCGAAGGACTTCTGCATGTGCTGTCTGTGTTGAGTAACAGATGTATTTGTTTCTGTGTTGTCCTCTCCACCCCATTCTGTCTAGAGAACATTTAGTAAATTCCTTGACCTTACTTTACTTTTCATCACCTGAGAAATAAATTCACCTTGGCAGTTTTGAACAGTGGTACTGGCATGTTATTTCTGTAGTCTTATGGAGTCATGTATGTGTGTGTTTTCTTCACAGCCATACACACTGCTGCTATGGATATGCTGGGAGGATCTGGTGTGGAAAGCCAATGCAGAAAAGTTGATATCATTGCAGATGCTGCATATTCCATTTTTAAAAGGCCAAAAAGTTTTACTGGCAACTTTATTATTGATGAAAATATCTTAAAAGAAGAAGGAATAAAAAATTTTGATGTCTATGCAATTACACCAGGTAATGCTTACAGTTGTTGAAAATGTTAATGTTTTCCCACATTTTATGCAGTGAACACACCTGTTTTGTGTGTGCTTGTATAATTATAAAATGAGTATATTCTTTTACAAGCTATTTTCCATTGAAGGGAAAACCTCACACCATCTCTACCTTAAAAGGAAAGAAACAAATAGAAGTGATATTAGGGCTTTTGAAATTGCATGATGATATAGAAGGTTGTTTCAGTTATTATCCACTTCCAAATTAGGAAAGTTAGTCTTAGAAATCAGAGTGAAGATTTTATACAGATGTATGACAGATGATACAGGAATAGAGTTGTTTATTCTTTTCTTATAAATAATTTTTTAAAGATTTATTTATTGAGATTATTTATGCTCTATTTGAATGTATGCTTGCATGGCAGAAGATGGCATCAGACAGGAGACGGCATCAAATCCCATTAGAGATGGTTGTGAGCCATTATGTGGTTGCTGGGACTTGAACTCAGGACCTCTGGAAGAGAGTACCCAATGCTCACTCTGTAGACCAGGCTTGCCTTTAACTCACAGAGATCTGCCTGCTTTTCCCTCCTGAAGATTAAAGGCTAGTATTAAAGCCACACGTCACCACTGCTTAGCTGAAATGTTTGGTTTATTTTTGTTGTGGTGGTGGTTGTTGTTGCTGCTGGGTTTTTTTGTTTTTGTTTTGTTTTTTTTTTTTTTTTTTTGTTTTTTCCAAGACAGAGTTTCTCTGTGTATCCCTGGCTGTCCTGGACTCACTCTGTAAACCAGGCTGGCCTTGAACTCACAGAGATCCACCTGCCTCTGACTCTCGAGTGCTGGAAGTAAAGGCGTGCGCTACCATGCCCAGCAAATGTTTGTTTTTTTTTTTTTTAAGATTTATTTTATTTATTTTATGCATATGAGTGCTGCATGTGCACCTGCATTCCAGAAGAGGGCACCAGATCACATTGTGGATGGTTGTGAGCCACCATGTGGTTGCTGGGAATTGAACTCAGGACCTTTGGAAGAGCACTAGGCAGTGCTCTTAACCGCTGAGCCATCTCTCCAGCCCCTGTTTTTTTTTTTTTTTTTTTTAATAATTTTTTATTTCTTCAAGTTACATCTCAATCACAATCCCCTCCCTACTCCCCCCTCCAGTCCCACCCTTCCACTGTCCTCCCCCTCAACCCCCCCATCCTCTTCCCTTTTTTTTTTTTTTTTTAGTTTAAGGTATTTATTTTCCCCCCAACAGCTCTCCCTTTCAGCCCCAAAAATGGTCCTTTTTCTTATAACTATAAATACAATACAAAACAACAGAAATAAATAGGCCACAATTATAAGAGTTATATGGCTTAGCATACATTCCCAATGTCCAGTCTATATGTATTTGGCACCTGACTTTAACATTCTACTATCTAACCATCTCCATGAGTTTAAAGTTCTATATCTAACTCAGCTTTCATACTAACTTGCCTCATAATTTTAAAAATATCTTCTTAGATCCAGAACACCCTCTTGATTCCTAAACAACTCAAAATTTAACTATGAGACTCTAGCTATCTATTCTTCAACCACCTCAGAGACCTGAGAGGGATAAATATGTTTGGTTTTTTTAAGAGCAATCTCTTACACTATGAAGATGAATGAGCAGATTAAATAGTAGTCTGATTTGAAATTTTTCAGAACTCTCCACTGTCCACTGTTTAAAAATAATTTCCTGCCGGGCGGTGGTGGCGCATGCCTTTAATTCCAGCACTTGGGAGGCAGAAGCAGGCGGATCTCTGTGAGTTCGAGGCCAGCCTGGTCTACAAAAGTGAGACCAGGACATCCAGAGCTGTTACACAGAGAAACCCTGTCTCGAAAAAAAAAATAATTTCCTTTGAAATTATAGATGATGATGAGAATGGGTTTTTACTTTGTAGAAATGTATTTATACTGAGCAGGGTGCAGCATTCTCCACTACACTCGCGGCTACTCAGGATGCTGAGGTAGGAGGGTGGCATGAGCCCAGGAGTATGGAACCAGCTGGGCAACATAGACCTTTCTCTAAAGATAAATAAATAAATAAATGATATATTCTAAATAATAGATTATAGGGAATTCTATTTGCACATAAATATATTTTAAGTGCTGCTCATGAACCTAAGCTTGTAGGGGACTGAACTACATATTTATGTTTGTATCATTCCCTCAGTTCCAGTTGAATAGCTTGAATCATTTTACAGAGCATACTTACATATGTTATGAGTATCATCTTCCCAGCAGTCCTCTGAGGGAAGCAGTAGTGACTCATCAAAGGTTGGAAATGGGGGTTGGAGAGATGGCTCAGCCACTAAGAATACTTGCTGCCAGAGAACCTCAGCAAACAAGTCTAGAAGCTTATAACTTCCTGTAATTCCAGCTCCAGGGGATCCTACATCCTCTTCTGGACTCTGTGGGCACTCACATATATGTGCACAGCACACACACACACACACACCTGAAGTAAATCTAGCTGGGTGTAGTGATACCTGCCTTTAAGAGACAGCATCAGCCGGGTGTAGTGGTGCATGCCTTTAATCCAAGCACTCAGGAGTCAGAGGCAAGGTGGATATCTGTGAGTTCAAGGCCACCCTGGTCTACAGAGTGAGTTCCAGGATGGCAAGAGATACACAGAGAAGCCCTGTCTCAGAAAAAGGTAGAGAGAGAGAGAGAGAGTATGTGTGTCGGGCAGATCTCTGAGTTTAAGGCCAGTCTGTTCTACAAAACAAGTTCCAGGTCAGACAGAACTATAAAGTAAGACCCTGTCTGAAAAAAACAAATACCAAAAAATGTTTAAAACAAATCTAGGAAGCATTTGGCAGGTCAGCTCAGACTAAGACTGCTCTTAGTGGTGTTCAGCATGTCACCTGCTTTCTCTGAGTCCTAATTTCCTTATTATTAAAAAAATAAAATAAATTTTTTCTATAGAGGATTTCAGAAATATGTGTAAAAAGCGTATAATGTTCTTGGCAGAATACCTGGCACATGCAATATTCAGTAGTTAATATTTGCAAATAGTAAAACAGATTCAAAGCTATTCTAGCACTTTGCCTGTGGGAGAACCTGAATGAGACACTGAGGTCCTCTGGATTTGGAACACTGTAATGATTCATTTAGGAGTTGTGTCAGTGGGTGTGGTTCTGGAGACCCATCTCTAGACCTTGTACATGTTAACAAGCACCCATTCTTACCCTTGAGCTATATTTCCAGCTCTTGTTTTCTGAGTAAGGGTCTCACTATGTAGTTCAGGTTGGTGAATTCATGATCCTCCTGCCTCTGCTTCCTTAGCTCTGGATTACAGGTGTACCACTGTACCTGGCTCATTTTAGGTTTTAAGACATGATGTTATTATATAAAGATTTTTAAATGTGTGGCCCTCAATCTTAACACTTGGTAGTGGAAGCAGGAGGAACACAAGTGTGAGGCCAGCTTCAGCTGTATATAGCAAGATCCTGTCTTATCCCCCCCAAAATCCTGCAAAGTATCAAGAACTAAATATGAGGTACTATGATTTTAGGGTATAACAAAAATTAGTTTACTCTTGCCCTAGGTAGGGGAGGGGAGGCCTGTAATTCTGAAGGCTCTGTGACCCTCAGATCCCCTCATGTACATGTCTTATAGGTATCAGTTCATATTAAGATAATATTTAGATAGATAACTTACTTTCTAACCACAACTGTTAGTTGAAAAGAGGCCCAGTGAAAAAAAATAGCTAAGCTTTGCTTAGTTTTCATGATAGCTGAAAGAGAAATAAAGAGAGAAAAGATCCAAATTATATGGATGCTAAGAAGCAAAACCTTATAATTACAGTCCCCTGCTCTCAAGTAAGAAATTAATCTTGAGCACAATGGAGGGATGTAGGATGAAAGGGTTATAAGGATGATAAGGACACAAGCTCCTCTGATTACAGGTAAATAACAGCTTTATATAACAGGTTTTTTGTTTTGTTTTGTTTTGTTTTATAGTCGTCAATCTTAGCAGAAGGCCAATGAGCAATATGGCAGAGTTTTTAAAAATAAACATACAGCCAGGTGTGGCAGCACACACCTTTAATTCTAGCACTCAGGAGGCAGAGGCGGGCAGATCTCCATGAGTTCAAGGCCTGCCTAGTCTAGTGAGTTCCAGGACAGCCAGGACTTTGTAGAATGACCCTATCTCAAAAAAAAAAAAATCAAAACAACAATAATAGTAGTAACAACTGTCATTTATACAATATGTATAAATAATGAATTCAATAGGGTGTTTTCATGCATAGTTTGTTCTTAGTGATCGTCTTGCCCCACTACTATTCCCTGTCTATATACAGTACTAAAATTCATAGGGAAGCACAAAAGACCCCAAATAGACGCATCAGCCATAAGCAGAACAATGCTGGAGGTAGCACACTTGACCTTAAACTATTCTAGAGAACAGTAGTGACAAAGATATCATGGTCTGCACAAAAAACTGACATGTAGGCCAATAAAATAGAATTAAAGATCCGGAAATAGACCCACATAGCTACAGTCACCTAATTTTTGGCAAAGGTTTTAAAAATTAGGAGTGCAGAAAGGCAGCCTCTTCAACAAATGGTGCTTAGAAAATATAAAGAACTTCAAAAATTAAACACCTGCACAGTAAATGGGTTAATGAATTGAATGGGCAGGAGACAGGTTAGTTTGTACAAATCAGATCTCCAGCCAGGAGTGTGGTATATGTCTTTAATTCCAGCACTTAGGAAGTAGTGTGTTCAAGGCCAACATGGCCTACACAGTGAGATTATGTCCCAAAAACAAAAAGAAAAGAAAAAGAAAGTAGACTTTCAGGGGCCTGGGGAAATGGTTGAACATGTAAAATGCTTGCTGCGCAATTGTGAAGATGTGAGTTTGGAGATCTAGCTCAGTATATAAAGCTGAGTACATTTTGCACACTTCTAATCCCAGAGCTGGGAGACACAGAGACAGAGACTTGCTGGGCTATCAGTATAACTGAAGGAGTGAGTTCCAGAGTCAGTGAGAGACTGTCTGAAAAACTAAAGTGGGGAGTGACTGAGGAAGACACTTGGTGTTGACTTCTGATCTCTACATACACAGACACACAGGTGTGCACAGCCATACATGCATACATATCTTTGCATACACATAGATTATCTGGTCACAGTCACATGTACTTGTAATACCAGTGCTTGGGAGGTAGAGGCAGGAGGATTGCTGCAAGTTTCCTGATCTATATAGGGATATATCTGTTCTAGGCTAGCCAGAACTAGCAAGACTATATCAGAAAACAAAATAAAACAAAAAATTAGATTTTAAGATGAAATTTCTCATAAGAGAACAGGATGACTGAGTTATAGAAAAATAACTGAATGGAACTAGATCAAGTAGGTCAACTATTGTCTAGAGGCTCTGTCCACTGACAGGGATTTTTTTTAAAAGATATGAATTTTATTAAAAAGTTTAAAAATCTTAATATATTGTGGTCATTATTATATAATTATTATAACTTGATTATTTGGGGGTTAATTTTTCAGGACATCCCTTGTTACCAGATTTCTTCTTAGATGAACACCCAGATGCAAATATGAATGAAAAAGGGTCACATGGTAAGATTCTAGAGCACATTTTATTTTATTTTTACTTTTTATGTGTATGGGGATTTTACCTGCATGTATGTCTGTATATCACAAGCATGCCTGGTGCTGCAGAGGCCAGAAGAAGGTATTGGATTTCCAAGTGGATTGGAGTTAGAGATGGTTGTGAGCTGTCATGTGGATGCTTGAAACTTAACCAGGGGCCTCTGGGAAAGTAGTCAGTGTTCTTAACTACTAAGCCATCTCTCTAGTACCAAGATTCTAGAGTATATTTTATTCTATCTATCTATCTTGGAACAGGGTCTTAACTATGTAACCTTGGCTGGCCTCAAACTCATAGAGATCCACCTATCTCTGCCTTTCAAATGTTGGAATTAAAGGCATGTACTACATGTCTGGGTAAATCATATTTTAACTAGGAAAATACAAACAATAACTTACTGTTTCTTGTAAAACATAGAATTGATGTTATAACAATGATATTTTTGCCCTCTGCCTCACCCATCCTAATGCTGTGACCCATTAATATAGTTCCTCATGTTGGGGTAACCTCCAATGATAAAATTATTTTGTTGCTACCTCATAAGTGTAATTTACTACTGTTATGAATTGTATTTTTTTTTTTGGTTTGTTTTTTTGAGACAGGGTTTCTCTGCTGTGTAACAGCCCTGGCTGTCCTGGACTTGCTTTGTAGGCCAGGCTGGCCTTGAATTCACAGAGATCTGCCTGCCTCTGCCTTCTGGGTGCTGGGATTAAAGGCGTGTGCCACCACACCTGGCTTATGAATTTTAATGTAAATATTTGGTATGCTGAATATCTGATATTCAACCTCTCTGGAATGTTGTTTGACCCTGCAAAGGGATCTTGACTAACAAGTTGAGAACCACTGTTCTGAACTATTCTGTAACTTAATTAAAATTAAACACATTGTGTAAAACTCTCAGTTAACGAGCCGGGCATGGTGGCGCACGCCTTTAATCCCAGCACTTGGGAGGCAGAGGCAGGCGGATCTCTGTGAGTTCGAGGCCAGCCTGGTCTACAAAGCAAGTCCAGGACAGCCAGGGCTGTTACACAGAGAAACCCTGTCTCGAAAAACCAAAAAAAAAAAAAAAAAAAAAACCTCTCAGTTAACTCTAGAAAAAAGACATTTTGTTTTGGTTTTGCAGCTGTTTCAAGTTTCCTTTTACTTTTTGTTTGTTTGTTTGTTTTGGCTTTTTGAAACAGGGTTTCTCTATGTAGCCCTGGCTGTCCTGGACTCACTTTGTAGATCAGGCTGGCCTTGAACACACAGAGATCCACCTGCCTCTGCCTCCCAAGTGCTGGGATTAAAGGCGTGTACCACCATGCCTGGCCGACCCAGAACTCTTAAATCCTTAAGTCTGGTCTTCAAGGCAGGAGGCCCCAAGTCCTGTTTCTTGCCAAACACCCTAAGATTTGCAGGGTGACACATGAATTGAGTTTATTTAAGTTCCCAATTTCAAATAAGAACCGTTTACTTGGTCATTGTCTTCATTCTGTGCTTCTGTGTGTTAAATGCTGTTTCTGCTTGTTTGTATGCATTGTTTAATACTGAAGATGGACCAGAGCTGCAGGCACACAGCTGGCAGGTGGCGGAAGCAGGATCTAGATTCATGTTTTTCTGGTCCCAAAGCCTGTGCCTTTTTTTCTTTCTTTTGGTTTTTTTAGACAGGGTTTCTCTCTAAAGCCTGTGTCTTTAAACAGTTACATAACCAGGGTTCCTAAAGCCTGAGTTCTTAAAAGTCCTTTGAGATGCTAAAAGTCCCCCAGTAGTGCCGTATATTAATTTATAATGAGGAGTTGCCACCTCAGGGACTAAATTTGTAGTTGCTATCCAGCATATTCTCTCCCTTTGGGCATAATTAGTGGGGAACACTGTCATAATGAGAAGGTCATTAGTGATTGTGGAGTCAGAGCCGGGGGTTAAAAGAGTGCAACATGGAACACTGACATTAGGCTTTGATGATAGATTTGTCCTGATCAACTTCCATTACAGAGTACTCTGACTTCTTACCCTTGAGGTCAGAGTATTCCTGTCCTTTGGCAGCCTTCTCCACATAGTGCTTAGAGACAGCAGTTAGTTCCATAGCTCTCTTTGCCTTTCTTGTGCCATCACTAGCAGTTATAATTGACATTTCCTGTAGGCATAGTTGTGTACTTACACAGGCAGTGATTAGTATATCTGGACTGGGGTGGAACTTACCTTAGACAGATGACTTTTCATGAGCATATCCAGATCCATTGAATGTTTACTGTATATGTTAACTCAAAAGGCTTAGTGTGTGGCCCTCATTTCCTAGTGAGAGGTTCACATTTCTTTTGAATCTACTGCTAATAACAGCCGCTATTGACAGGTGGCTGTACCTCTTCTGGAATTTGGTGTGTGTGTATGTGTGTGTGTGTTACAAATTAATATATAATATACAATATAAAATATAAATATATATAGAGAGAAGGGGGTGTAAATATTGTATATGGCTTTTTTAATTCTTGCCATAAACACATTATTGCCATTTTGTTGTACATTCCTTATCTCTGCTCCCCGCTGGAACACAGGGAGCCTACTTAGTCTTTTCTAGCTTATTTTTGTCTAGTTATAGTTTTGCTTGCTTATGTTCTGGTCTCTGAGTTCTCAGAACTACACATTCCTAGCTTGGCTGCCCCTCTCCCTTTCCCCTGTAGTTAACAGCACTCTTCATTATTCATCTTCTTGAAATTTTCTTCTGTATTTTTGGAAACCTTGTCAAGTTTATCCTATTATGGAGAACAATCTGTTAAAATTCTCTACAGTTTTATTTCTGTTCAGTGTACACTAAGAACAGTGTCACAGCCAGGCGGTGGTGGCGCATGCCTTTCATCACAGCACTTGAGAGGCAGAGGCAGGTGGATCTTTGCGAGTTCGAGGCCAGCCTGGGCTACAAAGTGAAGCCAGGGCAGCCAGGGCTACACAGAGAAAGCTTGTCTCCAAAAAAACCAAAAAAAAAAAAAAAAAAAAAGAACAGTATCACAACTGGGTAGTGGTGGCTGCACATGCCTTTAATCTTAGCACTTGGGAAGGCAGAAGTAGGCAGATCTTTGAGTTCAAGGCCACCCTGGTCTACAGAGCAAGTTCCAGGACAGCCAGGGCTACACAGAGAAACCCTGTCTCAAAAAAACAAAAAGAAACACTTTATTCCCTTGCTCCACCTAAGACAGTGGCTCATGGTTTCCAGTATCCATTTCACAGTGTGTAAGACCTGAGGCTTCAGAGGAAGGAGCCAGACAGCCCTCTCTATGCCCCTGCCTGATGCAGCTCCCCCATCCTCCTCCATGATGGTGCTTATTACAGGTGAGACCATCATAAACATAGCTTTCATGTAGAAGAATTTTTGAGTTTCACAGCAAACTATTTGTATAAATAGACTTTGGATTTTTTTTTCCAGCATAATTTACTCCTACCCCAGTATGATGCTGTTCTCACAGCATCAGGTTGTTTTTTCATTCTTGTTAATCTGTTCTCTTAAAGGAGATATCCTGGAGCTAGTGTAATGAGATGGCAGGGATGTATTTGTTGCATTTGCTCCACTCTCCCTTTCTGATTGAATTCCTTTCCCTGTGGGTTCTCAGCTAGGAGCACAGTACACGGCTGACACAGGCCCGTCTTCTTGGCTTTCCCATTTATGTGTATGAGTTTTTACCTACCTATACATTTATATACCACGTGTGTATCTAGTGCCTGCTGACACCAGAAAAGAGTATTCGATTCCCTAGAACTTAAGTTACAAATGGTTTTGAGCCACCATGTGGGTGCTAAGAACCTAACCCAGGTCTTTTGTAAGAGGGCAAATGCTCTTAACTGCTGCTCCATCTCTCTAGCTCCTGGCTTCCCCATTTTTATCAGCTTAGCATGTACTTTCCATAAAGCACCACCACAGAATTCCTTCCCCTACTAAAGGGTTCACCACAGGGCTCCTTTCCCATAGGACCTCCCAGCCCAACTCTCTATCGGCAGACTTGTCCCATCACCACTCCTCCTCCTCTACTGTTTGCTCTTCTCCTTTGGGAGCTATAAGGTTTGAACTTGGGTTCAAAAGATGAGAAGGAAGAAAAATACCTGTCTCAAAAAAAAAAAAAAAAAAAAAAAAAAAAAACAAAAATTGCTGGTGAGTGTTCATGCATTATGAGCACATGCAAGCATATAGAGTACACGCATTCTGCATGGCATACATGTGGAAGTGGGAGACTTCTTAGGAAATGGTTCTCTCCTGTCACCTATAGGATTTGAGACAGAAATTAGGTTCAGTATGTGGGGGAAGGATTAGGTGAATACATTTTACTTACAGATAAAGTAGTATTTATTTGGCTACTGACTCAAGCCATGTCTTGCAGATCTCCATCTTTCTTACCATTGCATCTTCTTCTCATTTGTTATAACTTAGATGGGCCATCCAAAAAGATGATTAATATCCCACAGATTGCAGTTATTTTGTGTAAACATTGTATTGTTAGGAGTGGCTCTGTTTGATTTGGGTGTTTGTAACCTATTTTACAAGCCAGCCTTTTACTTAAGAGAGATAGCCTCTTAGCATTCACAGTCATAACTGACATGGTTGGCTGCTTTTCCCATCAGTTAATTTATGTTTTGAAATGCCACTCAATGCTTTTAAAATCATTTGGCCAAATCAGGCTTTTGGTAGAAGTCTGTCAATGCTTTAGTTGTGTGTTTGGCCTTACAGTGCTAAGGCTTTAAGGCTGTTTATATAAATTATATTTTACAGACCCTGTGCCAGAAATAAAAGAAGAGAAGCCACAGCCACAGCTGGAGCTACAGCCACAGCCACAGCCGGAGCTACAGCCGCAGCCACAGCCACAGCCACCACCAAAACCACATTTTGGACCCGTGGAAGAAACTTTTAGAATTGTTAAGGACTCTCTCAGTGATGAAGTTGTTAAAGCCACACAAGCCGTCTATCAGTTTGAACTCTCAGGTGAAGACTGTGTCTGATGATCTTTTATGAAATAGTGGGACATTTTTGTTGGAAGAAAACCAGCCTTTGGTACCTGAATAGTTAGCTATATCTAGAACTATTGAATATAGATACTCAAAAACAGCAAGTAACTACCAATTTGTATATTTTGAGTTAAGATTTGTATATATGGAAACATACATAGAATACATTTTTATGGCATATACTTTCAGTGCTACATAACTCCTTGGCATATATAATAGAGAGGAAGTCCTACATAGATGGGCATATGCATTATGACAGGTAATGGAATACAGTAATTTATCAGCTGCACCCCTTTAGTCTTAACTCTCACTGGGATTAGAGAGGCAGAGGCAGGTGGGTCTCTGTGAGTTTGAGGCCAGCCTGGTCTATAGAGAGGTTTTTTTGTTTTGTTTTGTTTTTTTAGGTTTTCCAAGACAGGGTTTCTCTGTGTATCCTTGACTGTCCTGGACTCACTTTGTAGACCAGGCTGGCCTTGAAATCACAGAGATCCACCTGCCTCTGCCTCCCAAGTGCTGGGATTAAAGGTATGGACCACCACGTCTAGCAGGGCTATATAGAGACCCTGTCTCAAAAATTCAAACCAACCAACCAAACAAACAAAAAAAACCCTTCATATGTTTCCTATATAATAGAAGTAACAGACCAACGATAGTTTAAGAACTACTTTGGTTCTGCTATATACAAACTTAGCCATCCTTTATACTGTCTTCTGCCTTATCATAATCTCCCTTCTTCCTTTGGCTTCTGAACTCAGAGTGTGTTGCTTCAGTCCTTTTTTTTTTTTCTTTTGCTGACATCCTAAACTTGCTGAATCCTTCGTGCTTACATCATGATCCACTATAAAAGGCTTGGTTCTGGACGAATCAAACTATGGTTGCCCCAGAGTTGCATTAAGGCTTCCAAATTTTGTTAGACAAAAAACCAAAACGGTAACATCAGCTGGATTTGGGAGACTTAGCCTTAGACTTATCTCTTGTGTGTTTACTGCATTTTTCCATAGTAAATTGTTCTCAGACACCTACAGGTAGCAATCAATGCCTTCAGCTTCCTGCCATCAGGCATAAACCAACCTTCGTAGGCCCTCCTTTTCTTCCCAATGAGATGGAGCGGAGCTTCCCACCAGTGCAGCCAAGCTTGCTTCACTGTGCCCTGACTCTTCCTCAGATCCAGAGCTAGATGAAGGTTAGGGGTGGTCCAAGTGTCTCCATTGCTGACAGGTGTGGACAGGAAAGTAGGTCATGGCTGACACTGCAGTATTGGGGTTATAGATCCCATTTCCTCTGGCCTCCTCAGGAATTGTTCTGCTAACTGTCTTATCTTCAACTTGTGTACCCTGCAGCCTCCTTTCCAGCAGTTATTTTAATGGTTTCAACTATACTCTATCTTTAAAACAGAATGCAACAATAATCCAAACTCATGTTCCCTGTCTTTCAGAGCCATGCTTATTTCTATCTGTGCTCACCCTAGTGAACATAGTTTTCTCTCTCCAATTTGGTTTTTTGTTTGTTTGTTTTTTCGAGACAGGGTTTCTCTGTGTAACAGCTCTGGCTGTCCTGGACTCACTTTGTAGACCAGGCTGGCCTCGAACTCACAGAGATCCGCCTGCCTCTGCCTCCCGAGTGCTGGGATTAAAGGCGTGTGCCACGATGCCCGGCTTTCTCCCTCCAATTTGTATATGTTCCACAGAATTTGTTTTCACTGCAGTTCTAGATGATGGCTGTGCCACCAGTGGATGTTTGTAATCCCTCTGTGTGACTCCTCTACAGGATCTGAGGCTGCTGACCACTCCTTCCTTCTGCCGTGGCTCCTTTCCCTGGCTTCCTCTTTAACAGCCTTTGTTTTCTTCATCATCGTCCATTTCCAAAGTGAAGTGTTAACACCCAATAAACACTGAGCCATTTCCTTCACTCCAGCTCCTCTACTGCTGTAACTGATGTGTGAATTTCACTATTCCAGCTTTGCTCTCCCTCTGTTAGCACACGCACATCACCTCTGTCTCCCCTTTGGAGAAGAACTTGACTTTTTGTTTTTGAATGATCTTGAGAACCTAGTGCAGTACTTGGAATAGTAAGTGCTGAGTTTGATGGTAGCCCGAGGATTTTAACCAGGACAGCATAGTAGGAGATTAGCCCTGTAGTAATGACTATGCTTATTTGCACATATTTGTCTGCACAGGCGAAGACGGTGGCACGTGGTTTCTTGATCTGAAGAGTAAGGGTGGGAAAGTTGGACATGGAGAGCCCTCCGACAGGGCAGATGTCGTGATGAGTATGAGCACTGAGGATTTTGTCAAAATGTTCTCAGGTAACTTTTGAACTCTTTTAGTTCACTTGTGCCAAATGGATTATTGGATTTTCCACTTTCTCCTTTTCCAGATAAGCAGTGTTCAGAAGTTTTCCTAACAGTGGGAGCGCTCTGCTGAAAGAATGTAGTCTTGGGAAGGGTGTTCATAGGCTGCCTATGCTCCCACTTCTACCTCATATGACAAATGGAACACTGATGGTAGAGCTTTTCTTTCTCATCACTGAGACACTAATAACGTAATGCTGAAAAGAAAGCTAATTCAAAAGGATCACCAAGTAGGCTTCATCCTACCTGAACTAAGCTACTGTACTTTCAAGGTGTGGTCACTGGAGGCTAGAAGTCAGCAATAGCTCACTTCAGCCTTACCACATACCATAAAGGAATCAGGAACCAGCTCCCTTGTGCTCTAGTACCCTGCTTTTGTGTAATCTCTATCCCAGGGAATCTTTTGCATGATTTTATGTTCTGAGTTAGCTCTAAAAGTGCCAAAATAATTTTAAGGGTAATTTGTTCTATTTTCTTCTCTTAGAATATTACTCAACTTGGTAAGTTAACATAAATTCTTAAAAAATTAGTAACAGTACTCTCAACTAAGGTATTATATTCTAAAGTCTATAAAATTCTAAAAAAAAAATTCTTGCATTAATGAATTTTAAAAGTTTTACTCATACATTTGTTCTTCTTAAATCTTGTTAATGGTATCGAAGTATATTATATGTCCTCCAAGTCCTCTTTTCTAATTCTGATTTGGATGCTAGTAGCCTATACTGAATATGAGCCAGTTTGTATATGACGTCCCAATGACCAAAGTGTAGCTATCATGTGTGTGGTCTCTGTGCATATGTGGGTTCAGGTGCAAATGCCCAAGCACGTACATGAGAGGCCAAATGAGGATGCCTGCTGTCCTGTTCTGCCATGTTCTTCCATGTTCCCTTCTGACATGGTCTCTCCTGAGACCTGGAGTTAGGTTGGCAGTTAGCAAACCCCACACTCCTCCTTGCTCAGATCCCCCATACTGGAGTTATAGGCATGTGTAAACACCCAGCTCTTTCAACAGGGGTTGGGAATTTGAACTCAGGTCCTCAGGCTTGTGCAGCAAACACTCTTACCCACCAAATCATCTTTCAACCCTGTTTAATGTCTATACTAGTATTACTATTTATTGAGCAAAAACTAGAAAAAAATAACTTAAAAAACACCCACAATTATTTTTTACTACACCATTGAAAGATAACCTTCAATTAAATTGGATTAGCATCTTATGTGCATATATTTATGTGCATGAATATATATGTTTATGAAAGCAAAATTATATCATTATTACATTTGATGATCTTTTCAATTTTTTTTTTTGTTTTTTCGAGACAGGGTTTCTCTGAATATCTCCGGCTGTCCTGGACTCGCTTTGTAGACCAGGCTGGCCTCGAACTCACAAAGATCCGCCTGCCTCTGCCTCCCAAGTGCTGGGATTAAAGGCGTGCGCCACCACCACCCGGCTGATCTTTTCAAATTTTATATTACAACATCTTAATGAATTTTTGCCTCCAGTCATTTAAAGTAGTTTGGTGTATCAAAAACTATTTTTTACTAGAGATTAAATAGCATTCTTAACACATTTAATGATCAGTAAATGCTTGTTTGTTTTGTTTTGTTGAGACATGGTTTCTCTATGTAGCCTTAGCTGCCCTGGACTTGATTTATAGACCAGGCTGGCCTCAAACTCACAGAGATCCACTTGCCTCTGCCTCCCGTGTGCTGGGATTAAAGACATGTGCCACCACACACTAAATGTTTGGTAAATATGAGTCATAGATTTTTATAATTAAGGACAATTTAAATTTAAAATGCATATGCTGGTCATGGTAGTACATGCTTATAAGCCTAGCACTTGGGAAGCTAAGGCAAGGAGATTGTGAGTTCAAGATCCTATGTAATAAGCTGGGTATGGTGGTGCACTTTTAATCCCAGCACTTGGAAGGCAGAGGCAGGTGGATCTCTGTGAGTTCAAGGGCAGCCTGATCTACAAAGTGAGTACAGGACAACCAGGGCTGTTACACAGAGAGACCTGTCTTGAAAAAACAAAGAAAACAAAAAAAGTAAAATAAAAAGACCCTATGTAGTGAATTTGAGGCCATCCAGGGATATCTAATAAGATCCTGTTTCAATAAACAAATGAAATTAAAAGGCATTATCAACATCTAAGATGAAATAGGTTAGACATAACTAATCTTTGTTATGTGGATTAAGAATTCACTTAGCGCGGTTTCCGCGCGCCTCTCTGGCCGCTGGTCACATGGTGAGGGTGGGGGTGAGGGGGCCTCTCTAGCTCGCGGGCTGTGTCTATGATCTGGCCCGTAGCGTCCAGCTGCCCGGGACGGATCCCTGGTGTATGGTGCCGCAGGAACCGGCTCCTGGGCCCAGATAAAGGGCCGCCTCCACAGCTCTTGGCTGGGCATGAGGAGATACCCTGCTCCGAGAATGGCTACCTCTCTATATGAACCAGTGGCTGAAATTGGTGTCGGTGCCTATGGGACGGTGTACAAGGCCCGAGATCCCCACAGTGGCCACTTTGTGGCCCTCAAGAGTGTGAGAGTTCCTAATGGAGGAGGAGCTGGAGGGGGCCTTCCTGTCAGCACAGTTCGTGAAGTGACCTTACTGAGGAGGCTGGAAGCCTTTGAGCACCCCAATGTTGTACGCCTGATGGATGTGTGTGCCACCTCCCGAACTGATCGAGACATCAAGGTCACCCTAGTGTTTGAGCATATAGACCAGGATCTGAGGACGTACTTGGACAAAGCACCCCTGCTGGGTCTGCCGGTTGAAACCATCAAGGATCTGATGCGTCAGTTTCTAAGCGGCCTAGATTTTCTTCATGCAAACTGCATTGTTCACCTAGACCTGAAGCCAGAGAAAATTCTGGTGACAAGTAATGGGACAGTCAAGCTGGCCGACTTTGGCCTAGCCAGAATCTACAGCTACCAGATGGCCCTCACACCTGTGGTTGTTACACTCTGGTACCGGGCCCCTGAAGTTCTCCTGCAGTCTACATATGCAACGCCTGTGGACATGTGGAGTGTTGGCTGTATCTTTGCAGAGATGTTTCGTCGAAAGCCTCTCTTCTGTGGAAACTCTGAAGCCGACCAGTTGGGGAAAATCTTTGATCTCATTGGATTGCCTCCGGAAGATGACTGGCCTCAAGAGGTGTCGCTGCCCCGAGGAGCCTTCTCTCCCAGAGGGCCTCGGCCAGTGCAGTCCGTGGTGCCGGAGATGGAGGAACCTGGAGCACAGCTGCTGCTGGAAATGCTGACTTTTAACCCACACAAGCGGATCTCTGCCTTCCGAGCCCTGCACCACTCTTATCTCCACAAGGAAGAAAGTCACCAGGAGTGAGAAGACACCTTTCGTGCATCTGGACACTTGAGTTGGAGAGAACCTCACTGAAAGGGCAGCCTCTGTCCTCCAGTTTTTTACAGAGAATATTTTAAGCCTTAAATGACATTCCCCACCCATCCTTTTGGGGCTACCCTCTTGACCTCCAATTTCTCTACACTAAAGGGTGGGTGTATCTTTTCTTCCCTCCCTGATTTATATTGGGATCTTTTTTTATACAGGAAAACAAAACAAGACAAAGAAACAAACAAACAAAAAAAGAATTCACTTAGCTTGAGATAGTGTTTTCACTGGGGCTGGAGAGCTGGCTCAGTGCTTAAAAGGACTGCTTGTCCTCCAGAGGACCTGGGTTTGGTTCCAGCCACCACATTGTGGTTAACAATTTTCTGTAACTTCAGTCCCCAGGGGATTTGACCCTCCTCTTCTGGCCTTTGAAGTCACTATATGCATATGTTGCAGAGATATGCAGGCAAAAACCCATGCCCATAAAGTGAAAATAAATTTTTAAAAACTCATTTTCATCATTTTATAGAGGTGCTGACTGAGACTCTGATAAATTAAGTAATAATCCCAAGATCAGATACTGAATGAGTAGATTTCAGAGCTAGGATCTGAATCCAAACTGTCTGCATAAGTATTCTTTAATTCATTATTTATGTGTGGGAGGTGGATAGGTGATAGGGGTGTCCAGGAGCATGTGCATGCCATGGTGAACTTCTGGAGGTTAGAAGATAATTATGTGGAGTAAGTTCTCTCCTTCCACCTTTATGGGTCCTGGGTGTCCAACTCAGGTTGTCAGGCTTGCATAGCAAGCGCCTTTACCCACTGATCCATCTTGAAGGTCACTCTTGCTTGTAATTATTCTGCTGTCAATACCAGGCATGGTGGCACACACCTTTAATCCCAGCACTTGGGAGGCAGAGGCAGGTGGATCTCTGTGAGTTAATAGGCCAGCCTGGTCTACAGAGAAAGTTCCAGGACAGCCAGGGATACACAGAGAAACCCTGTCTTGAAAAAACAAAAACAAAAAAAATCTGCTGTCTGACTGACCTTCCAATCAGTGGATTGGTGAATCAGCAGCTTTGTTTGCTTTACCTTAATACAGGATTTCATGTAGTCCAAGCCGGCCTGGAAAACTACATAGCTGAAGATGACTTGAACTAATCCTCATGCCCACGTTAAGAGCTGGCGCCACCACTCTTGGTTCAGTGGCTTTTCTTATATATAAGTTTTCTTATATATATAGCTTTTTTATATATGTATTTTCTTATATATAACTTTTCAATATATATATATGTATATAAGCTTGAGACAGTATGTTTTCTCTCTCTTTCTGTGAATGTGTTCTTGCATTTGCTAGAGAGTTCCCCAAGTCATGAGTTATATGAGGCACATTTCATACCTAGGCTGGGAACATTCTGGTTTTGCTCTTTCATTCCATTTATCTCATTAACATTCCTATATGGGTACAGATTACACCTTGGAGCCTAAGATGTCTCTTTTAGAGAGCATAGCCATTCCTATGTCTATTTATATACAAAACCTAAAGTAACAAATTTTTTTGGCCAGTAGAGACCACTGTGTGGCAAAGCAGTAAGTAATAAACTGTCAATGGACTCAGTGGTACATGCCTGTAGTCCCAGGTTTTTTTAGGGGGCTGAGGCAGGGGTATTGCTTGAGCTAGAAGTTTGTGGCCAATCTGGAACAAGGTGAGGTCCCTATTTCCTTTTCTTTTTTCTTTCTTTCTTTCTTTTTTTTTCGTTTGTTTGTTTTCAACACAGGGTTTCTCTGTGTAGCAGCCCTGGCTATTCTGGACTCACTTTTGTAGACCAGGCTGGCCTTGAACTCACAGAGATCCTCCTGCCTCTGCCTCCCAAGTGCTGGGATTAAAGGCATGCGGCACCTTGCCTGGCCCTATTTCCTTTTCTTAAGGAAAAAAGAAAGAAAATAAATTGTTTAAGATTACTTTATCTGAGCTACACATGGTGGCACACTTGGGAAGCAGAGGAAGGTGGATCTCTGTGAGTTCAAGGCCAGCCTGGTCTACAAAGTGAGTACAGGATAGCCAGGGCTCTTGTACAGAGAAACCCTTTCTCAAAAAACCAAATCAAACCAAACAAAACAAAACAAAAAAATCAAAAACCTTGATTACAGGGGCTGGAGAGATGGCTCAGTGGTTAAGAGCACTGACCGCTCTTCCAGAGGACCTGCGTTCAAGATCACCCACATGGCAGCTCACAACTGTCTATAACTCCAAGATCTGACACTTTCATACAGATATGCATGCAGGCAAAACACCAATGCATATAAAATAAAAATAAATTATTTTTAAAATTTTGTTTATAAAGAAAACAAAACAAACCCTGACTATGTTATCTGAGTAGGGGTAAATATGTTGTTAGTAACTTTCTTTGAAATGAAAATTTTGTTTTCCTCTATCAATATTGTCTTGGTAAAATTTATTAAGATAAACAACCATGATTCTTAGCATATTTTTAGAGTTAGTAATTTGCCACTAAGCTTGATTGAAAATATTTCTATTACTCTGGAAAATTCTCTTTATGGAGTCAGTTCCTATTTCTATCCAGTTGCAAGGTATCAAAATATTATTGCTTTCTGTTTTTCCATTCATTTTTTTGTAAGTGGAATCAAATGTATAGTATGCATTAGGTTTTTTTCAGCTTAAGGCTTTTAAGATTCAATCATGTATCAGTACTTTTATTTATTCTTCTTGTTACATATTTAATTATATGATCATACCATATTATTTTCTTTTTCAGATAGGTAGCCCAGGCTCTCCTAAAATTTTCTATATAACTGAGGCTGGCCCTGAACTCCTGATATTCTTGTTTCCACTGAAAGTTCTGGATTACAAAAATATACCATCATATCCTTCTCACACCACATTTCATTTAGCCAGTCAGCAACTGACAGGCATTGTGGAGAGTGGGGGCTGTTGTTTTGTTTTGGGCCATTCTGTGGCAATGTCATTTCCATTTCCCCAGGAACTGTGAGAGTTGTTGCTTAATTCTTGCCCTTGACAGTACTATCTTTTAGTCCTGTTGTTTTAAAAAAAATTACCATTTTAAATTGCTAACAGTATGGAACCTTTTAAAAATTGTGCTTATTGGCTGTGTAACGTCTTAGAGAAATGTTTATTCAGTCTTTTAAAAAAGTTCTAATATTATGTATACAGTTGTTTTGTTTGCATGCATATCTGAGCACCACTTGCATGTCTGATGCCCATGGAGACCAGAAGAGGGTGTCATATCCCCTAGAACTGGAGTGCAGCTACAGGGGTTGCGAGCCCTCATCTGGATGCTGGAGACCAAATTCCAGTTTTCTAGAAGAGCACCAAGTGCTTTTAGGCATCGAGACATCTCTTTAGCTCCCTGCTTATCATTTTAAAATTTGAGTTGTCTTTTCTCCATGAGTTTTAAGAATTATTTTTATATTTCTAGGTATATTATATGCAAATACTCTTTGGGTTTTTTTTTTTCACTCACTCTTTTTTCAAAGATTTATTTATTTTATGTATATGAGTGCTCTGTCTGTATGAATGCTTGTTTGCCAGAGAGGGCAACAGATCTCATTATAGATAGTTGTGAGCTGTCCTGTGGTTTGCTGGGAATTGATCTCAGGACCTCTGGAAGAGCAGCCAGTGAATGCTTTTAACCACTAACCCACCTCTCCAGCCTCTCATTTACTTTTTTTTTTTTTTTTTTTGGTTTTTTGAGACAGGGTTTCTCTGTTTAACAGCTCTGGCTGTCCTGGACTCGCTTTGTAGACCAGGCTGGCCTCGAACTCGCAAAGATCCGCCTGCCTCTGCCTCCCAAGTGCTGGGATTAAAGGCGTGCGCCACCACCGCCCGGCTTCATTTACTTTTTTGATGATATATTTTGAAGTAGCATTTAAAAAATGTTGGTAGGAGAGTAAATTTATCTTTTTGTTGTTGCTTATGCTTTTAGTGTCATAAACTTAAGGTTATATTTACTCTTTGTATTAGTTAATTTTCTGTTGCTGTGGTAAAACACCATGATCCAAAGCAACTTACACAATAAACAGTTTATTTTGCCTTATGGTTCCAGAGGGAGTGGCCATAATGGTAGGGGAGGCATGGCAGCAGGCACACAGAAGCTGAGAGATCGTCTCAAGTATGCATTAGACACAGAGAGAGCACACTGGAAATGGGACAAGGCTATTGGTTCTCGAAGCCTCCTTGCAATGCTGTCCTTCCTCCAGCGAACTTCATGTCCAATACATTCTGTAACCTCCTAACCAACACCACATATTGGGGACCAGAGGTTCAAATATAGGAGTCTACAGGGAACATCCCCTTTAATCCACAATACCCCTGTGCTTTAAGACTTTAAAATGTTAGTTTGTACATTTAAATCTGTGATCCATTTGAGTTAATTTTGTACTTTTTAATCTTTATTTGTGTGAGGTATGTACATGGGGTGGATGGGTATACATGCTGTGGCACTTATGTGGAGGTCAGAGGACAACTTTGTAGATTCTGTTTTCTCCTTTAACATTTATATGAGTTCTTAGAATTGAACTCAGTCACCAGGCTGAGCTATCTCTGCAGCCACAATATTATTATTATTATTCTCCAAAAGTATGAATTTTCTCAGGTTTTTTTCTTCTGTATCTGCATTTTCTATTGGCTTTAAGCTGCTTTTTTTAATCCATGCTTTTTGCTTTGTTTTAAATTGCATATGTCACAGAGGAGAGAGGTGGGATAGGCCACTAATATATCAGAAACATGTTGTACCTTCTAGGAGATATGAGCAGTATGTAAACTGGAAGAATATAAGGAAGTCTTAAATGATAGTTGGGCATACCTGGCTAAGAAGTGAAGCACTGCCATATACTAGCTTTAAATCCTCTTTGAGCCTCAGTTTTCCTATTAACCTTGTGCTCCAGATTGAACTGACACTGAATTCATAGCAGAAAGAAAAATAAAGGTCCTTTTCTCTTCAGAGCTAGTATTATTTGTTAGTGACTACAATTCTCCTTTTCTTTCTTTCTTTCTTTCTTCCTTTTTTACTTTTTGGAGACAGGGTTTCTTTGCATAGCTCTGGCTGTCCTAGAACTTGTTCTGTAGACCAGGCTGGCCTTAAACTCAGAGATCCACTTGCCTCTGCCTCCTGAGTTCTGGGATTAAGGGTGTGTGAAACCTCCACCCCCCACCCCACTCCACTACAATTCTTTTTTTTTTTTCCTGGAGACAGGGTTTCTCGGTGTAACAGCCCTGGCTGTCCTGGACTCACTCTGTAGACCAGGCTGGCCTCAAATTCACAGATCTGCCTGCCTCTGCCTCCCGAGTGCTGGGATTACAGGCGTCCGCCACCATGCCTAGCTTATAATTCTATCTTTAATGCTTACATGTCTCTGGCCGAAAAATGCTAACACCTACTTTTGTGTCAGAGACTATACTTTTTAAAAATCATTTTTTTTCTTTTGTTTTTTTGAGACAGGGTTTCTCTGTGTATCCTTGGTTGTTCTGGACTCACTTTGTAGACCAGGTTAGCCTTGAACTGACAGAGATCCACTTGCCTCTGCCTCCCGAGTGCTGGGATTAAAGGCATCATTTCTCCAGCCCTACATACACTATACTAAAAATAAACATTTTAGTGTACATGTGTTTGGTTGTTTATATGAGCACACATATTCTAGTAGCACTGCTCTGCGCACAGAGGTCGGAAAACAACCTTCGATGTCTGTTCTCACCTTCCACTTTTAGACAGGGTGTCTTTGTTGTTCATTGCTGTACGTGGCACACTAGCTGTCCACAAGCTTCCAAGGATTCTATCTCTGCATCCTATTTCAAAGTAGGAACGCTAGGATTAGAAAGCACTCCAGTGCCTGGCTTTACATGGGCGCTGAGGATTTGCACTGAGGTCCTCACACTTGTGCAGCAAGTACTTTATCCACTGAGCCATCTCCCCAGCTCCTAGCCACTGCATATTTAATGGTCTTTGTTGTTGTTTGACACAATGTCACTGTTTAGCTCAGGTTGGCTTTGAATTTGATCCTCCTGACTCAGTCCCCAAGTACTGGGGTTACAAGATGTATGCTGCTATGCCCAAGCTTAATAATCATTTGTAAATATTTTGTACATTTTTACATCATTTGATTTCTTGAATTTAAACTTGAATCAGTTAAGTTTAATGAGCTATAACAGATTGGAAAATTAAATAACATAGAACTTACCTACCAGAATTCACTGGGGTTACGTTTCTTTAGTTGCTGCAGCCAGCATATGTATAAACACCGCATCTAGCTTTTTGGCATTACCTTCTGCTGTTTTTTGTGTAAGTCAGGAGCTGCGGTTCCCTAGATAGTAATATGCAGTGCTGTACAGAAATTTCTGTGCTCTGGGATTTAAATAACTCTGGGAATTCTTAGAATGCATGTTCTTTTTTTTTTTTTTTTTTGGTTTTTCGAGACAGGGTTTCTCTGAATATCTCTGGCTGTCCTGGACTCGCTTTGTAGACCAGGCTGGCCTCGAACTCACAAAGATCTGCCTGCCTCTGCCTCCCAAGTGCTGGGATTAAAGGCGTGCGCCACCACCGCCCGGCTTAGAATGCATGTTCTTGAAGTGGAATATCTGTTAGGACACTAATGCTACTTTCTCTGTCTCATGTCTCATTTTAGGGAAACTAAAGCCAACCATGGCATTCATGTCAGGAAAATTGAAGATTAAAGGAAACATGGCCCTAGCAATCAAATTGGAGAAGCTAATGACCCAGATGAATTCTAGACTGTGAAGGACAAGAAGCAAAAATGTTGACTGTTCTCCTCAGAAGTAAAAAGCTCAACACTTAAAAATCTGTTGTCTCCCCCACTAAGGACACACATATTTGTTCTAGAAAATGTAGAATTTCTGTATCTATAAGACTTGAAATTGTAATTAAAACAACTAACCAATCAAATACAAGTTGCATTAAGTGGCATCCTAATATATTGTGGGGTTTCCCCCACTTTTTCCCTTTAAGTCTTTATTTCATTCATTGCCTTCTTGCAAGAAAAATATGTATCATAAACAATCAATCAGTATCAAGAAATAAAATTAGCTGTTTACAAAACTTCTCCTACCTTCACAAAGACAGTTGGGCGAGGGACTGCAATATCTCTTACTTACTGCCCCTACTTTTTTTTTTCGGTATTTGAGACAGGGTATCTTTGTGTAGCCCTGGTTGTCCTAGAACCCACTCTGTAGACCAGGCTGTCTTCCAACTCAGAGACCCACCTGCATCTGCCTCCTCAGTGCTGGGATTTAAAGCAATGAGCCACCATTACCTGGCTTTTTTTTTTTTTTTTTAGGGACTTTTGTTTTGCCTAGCAGGTTTTACAGACATCAGCATCAGCGCTTAATACTTGCAGGCAAATTTTTGTTTAACCTACCATACACATTTTATATTATTGATACTATCCTAGATATCTTTAAATTTTCAGCTTTTCCCTTTTTTTCCAGATAGGGTAACTCAACTGGCCTTGAACTCAGGTCTGTCCTCTTGCCTCAGCTTTCTTAGTGCTATTATTATAGACATGAACAAAACTGCCTGGCTAAATTGAGTTTTCAAGTGCTAACATATATAAATATAATTAATTTTGTGAGTATGCCTTATGCCCAACAGTAGTTTACCAGCTCTTTAAAAACAGATTCTTTAAATCATGTTATCTTCAAATAAAGATGAATTTACCTCTTTTTATCCCCACTCTGTGTGCCTTTTATTTCATTTTCTTGTCAGATCAAACTGTTAGGCCTACCAATATAATGATTATTAGTGGTAAGAATGGATACCCCAGCCTGAGTAACACAGTAAGACCTGCCTCAAAAATATAACAATAGAAAACAAAACCAGTTTTATCTAATATGTTACTAGATAAGTCATTCACTAAATGTGTAATACACTGTCCTGTCTGCCCCCCCCACCCCAGAGTTAAGCAACCATCATCACAATGAAGTAGCACCTGTTTTAAAAAAAATGACTTTCCTTTCTCTCCCTCCATCCCTTCTTTCTTTGTATCCTGTGTGGAGTCAGGGAACCACCTGTGGGGAATTAGTTCTCTCTTCCACCCTGTGGGTCTGCAGGGCTGAACTCAAGCTATCGAGGATGGAAACAAATGTTTTTACGTATCTAGCCATCTTGCAGGCCAAACCCAATGTTTTATCACCTACCGAAAGCATACACTTAGTAGAGGTCCTGCAGCAACAACATGTCAGTCCTGTGCAACAACTTCTTGCTACTGATCTGCCTGTCCTGGACATGTGTATATCTTCACACTTTCCAGACAGGCTTCCTTCATGTGGCATATTTTCAAGGTTTATTCATGCCATATAATGTCATAATTTGTTGGAAACATTTGTTATACTGATATCCATCTTGGGGCTTAACATAAATTACTTGAAACCCTGTTGTGCCCTGTTACCTTTGGCCAACTCCAAACTTTCCTTCTCACTCAGGAATTCATGCCTTATACAATGGCTCTGCTAAAATTCTACTACAGCGATTTATGATATAGTATACTTGTTTTTTTTTTTTATCCCAGTGATTCAAACACAACATACATGATCTAACTACAATTCAAAAAAAAAAAAAAGACAAAACAAAAACAAGAATACAAAAAATAGAACACCATTATGGAGGGGGTAAAATTCTCTTTTGCTAGTGTTTTCTTTAAAACACCCAATCTGTACCCTTCAGTGAAGTCTAAAATATGTCCATGGACCTTAATACAGTACTAAAGATTTCATTTCTTTTAAAAATTATTTAATTTTGGGGCTGGAGAGGTGGCTCAGCGGTCAAGAGCACTGCCTAGTGCTCTTCCAAAGGTCCTGAGTTCAATTCCCAGCAACCACATGGTGGCTCACAACCATCCACAATGTGATCTGGTGCCCTCTTCTGGAATGCAGGTGTACATGCAGATAGAGCACTCATATGCATAAAATAAATAAAATAAATCTTTAAAAAAATTATTTAATTTTATGTGTATGATGTTGTATATATGTGTTCCATGTGTGTGCCTGGTGCCATGGAGGTCTTCTGAGAGCATCAGGTTCCCTGGAACAAGTTATGGATGTTTGTGAGTCACCACATAGGTGCTGGAACCAATACAAGGTCTTTTGCAAGAACAAGTGCTCTTAACCACTGACCATCTCTTCAGCACCAATGTCCTTTCTTTCTGCCTCTTTCTTGCCCACTAGTTAAGATTTTTGTTGTCTCCAGATTTGTCAGCCTCCTATCAGCACCTCCAACCTCCTTGAGATCTGAACAATAAGTTTGTGTTTTGCTCATTGTGGTTGTACATCCTATGTGTGTCTCTCTTGATTGACACACTTGAATCTAACTTCTGGCCATGGCTCTAGAAAGCCACCACTGTGGCTTATAGTCAAACAAAACAATACCTCACAATTAAATCACAACCAACACTACCCCATTCCTTTTCACTGTCAACTAATATTTCACTATATGGTTATAGAACATCTATCCCTTCATAAATTGATGGATATGTGAGTTTTTCCCAGTTTAGGGCAATTGGGAATAATGATGCCAATAAATATTCATGTAAATTATTTGTGCTGATATATTTTCATTTTTCTTGGTTATATACCTAGAAGTTCTGCAGCGTTATATGGTAATAATTGCCATGTTTTCCAAAGTGCACAGCACCCTTCAATTCCACTAGCACCATAGTGGAGTTGTGATACTCCATATCCTCATTCAAGATCTTTTACTGCCTTTGTCATATCATCTTAGTGGATGCACACTCGCCTCCTATTGTGGTTTTGGTTTATATGTCCCTAGTGGGCTTTATTTGAAATTTTAAAATCTTACTGTGCAGTTAAAGCTTCCATTTTGTCATGTATGTCTTGATCATAAGCTGTTCTAAAGGTTCTAGCTAATGATCAGGACATATGGGGTGTGTGTGCATGTTTTGACTGTCCCCTTTTTCATTTTTGTTTTTATTCCTTTTCTTGTCATATATTGTAATTATTGGTAGGATGCCAGAGACTGTGTAGGAAAAATTTAAAAAGCTGCTCTACCAGGACTGGAGAGGTGGCTCAGCAGTTAAGAGTAATGATTGTTCTTCCAGAAGGACCTGGGTTCAATGCCCAGCATCCACATGGCAGCTCATCACTGTCTGTAACTCCAAGATCTGACACCCTTACACAGATACACATGCAGGCAAAACACACACAAAAAAATTAAAATAAAATTTTAAATTAAAAAAATCTACTGAAACCGAGCTTTTAAATTATTATTTATTTAACACTTATTTAACTCTTATTTATTTATTACTAA
>CAJQZJ010032188.1:499097-513704 GCA_907164525.1 Lophiomys imhausi | reverse complement strand
TGTGTGTGTGTGTGTGTGTGTGTGTGTGTGTGTGTGTGTGTGTGCGCCACATGTATGAGGGTGCCTATTGAGAAGGGAGTTGGCTTCCCTGGAACTCTGCAGTTCCAGGCAATTGTGACAGCCTAGCATGGGTGCTGGGAGCTAAACTCAGGTCCTCTAAAAGAGCAGCAAGCATTCTTAATTGCTGTGCCATCTCTCTACCCCACCCCCTGCTTTACTTTAAAAATAAATAGATTAGCTGGGCGGTGGTGGCGCACGCCTTTAATCCCAGCACTTGGGAGATAGAGGCAGGCGGATCTTTGTGAGTTCGAGGCCAGCCTGGTCTACAAAGCGAGTCCAGGACAGCCAGAGATATTCAGAGAAACCCTGTCTCGAAAAAAAAAACAAAAAAAATAAAATAAATAGATTATTCTTGAATGTGTGTATGGTACATGTATGAATGTGTGACACAGTGTGCATTTGAGATCAGAAGACTGCCTTGTGGAGTCAGGTTCCCATGACTGTTGAATGCTGGGATAGTAGGGGTGTGCACCTATGCCTGGCCATCTCCTATCCTTTAATCCCTTCATTAGTCTTTCCATGACATCCATCTACTAAGCCCCAGTGTTCCTTTAAGTGTTTCTGGTCTCTGTCCTCTTCTTCTTAGTTTATCCTGAATGCTAGCCACTGGATGTTTTTGATTTTTTGTTTGTTTGTTTGTTTGTTTGTTTCTCTCTCTCTGTTCCTCCACTCCCTACCCCAGTTTTGCTTTTCTTTCTGTCTCTGTGTCTTTCTGGTTTTATGTAGCCCAGGTTGTTCTTGAGCTCACAAGTTCAGGAACATCCTTGAAGTCATCCCAAGGATGACTTGAACAATTCCATCTTTCAGCTCCCTGGGTGTGAGAGTAGACATTGAAATTGTCACAGGGTATCTGCTTTATGCCTTGCTTTGTAGCATGCCTTTATTTGTTTCATTATTCAGTTCTTGTTCATTATCTTCATAGGATAGTATCTTTCCCATGGGATATCTTTCATGAGATAGCTTGGTTCTTTTCTCATGTTTTTATTTAAATATAAAATATGCCTATATTTTAGCATGAGCTTGCTGTGCTAGGGGTAGGAATTTGTTTCATAGCTCAAGATTTTTATCCTTTATTGCTTTTTGTGAAGTATTTTAAAATATAGCCACTCAAAAATCAAAGTGAAGTACTATTGTACACTCATTAGAATGAAAAAAGATGACAATTAGTAAATGAGGGAACATTCAATAACTGAAATTCTGCATTGCTGTGGGAATTATACATTGGCATGAGAATGTAAATTGGAACGAACAAATTATAAAGCTGTTTGGCAGCATCTGCTAAAACTAAACACATGCATACCTTATGGTTCAGCAATTTCATTTGGAGATACATACCACCAAAATAAATGTATTAGAATGATGTTCATAGCACTATTTATAATATCCCCAAATGGAACTCTTCATAGTGACCATCGATATAGTATATGGAAAGTGTTACATTGATATACCCAAATAAATCACATCTCATAGTATTGACACCTTTCTCTCTCTCCCTAGTGAATTGCTTTGGTCAATTGGATATTAGCAAACCTTACTGACACAGCAGCTTTATAAATGCTTAGACATTGAGGAGAATACTGCCCTGAGACTATAGCCAAAGGACCAGAAGCTGTGTGTGTGTGTGTGTGTAGAGGAAGTAGTAAAAAGAAAGGAGAAATAGGGAATCCTTGAATGCAAGGAATGTTCCATGATCTGATTGTAGGCTCTATTATAAAAAGTTGTGAAGTAGTAACAAGATATTTACTTATTATTTCTGTTCTTTTCTGATTGCATATCATGTTTGAACACAAAGGGAAATAAATGGAGCCTTTCATGGATCCTCTTCTATAATATTCTCTGAAGTTGGCCTATCCTGGGTCTGGGTTGCTGTCTCTCTCTCTCTCTTTGGCTTTTCAAGCAGGGTTTCTCTGTTTATCTCTGGCTGTCCTGGACTCACTTTGTAGACCAGGCTAGCTTTGAACTCACGGAGATCCACCTGCCTCTGTCTCTGACAAGTTTGTTAATGTTTTCATGGAAGTTTTGATTTAGAAATTCACTTTTTTGGCCATTTTCAGAAAACTAGGAGCTCAGCATTAGTGGATTTCTCAAATTGGGAATATTAACATTATAGGAAAAATTCACTATTTTAACTTTTTAGTGAACATATTTTCTCAGTGAGTTCAAGTAAAAGCAGTGTGCCTTTATTTGCTTGTGTATGGTTAGTCCTGTTTTCTGCAACCAGTTCCAGAAAGGATCAGTCAAGTCAGCCCTACTGGCAAGTCCACTAAATTTACTGATTTACCCAAGTCTTATCTGACTAGCCTTTGATGAGATGCCTATGAAATGTTAGCTGAAAGTTTCCCTGTGCTTCCTGCAGAACAGCCCTTGAAAGATAAGCATTGTCTGATAGCTTAGTCTTGCAAGTATCTTCCCTCTTGAACATAAGGAAAGATGTGTAGCCTTATAAATAGCATTTTGCCTGTGAATATATTGTACTTGTGAACATATTTGATATATGAATTTTTGATTTGTGTGTATTCTACTTAAATTGCCTTTTAGCCAAATGGCTCCATTCTTTCTGGCAGTCAAAAGTCTTACCACAAAGCATGTTTTCTATATACACTTCTTTAATGAATTAAATTAATTAATTAATGTATACATTGATATAGAACCTCTGCCTTCCATTAAGGAATTAATTTTCCTGTTAAAATTAGTTGTAAAGCCACATATGATGGCACATGCCTGTAATGCCAGTGAGGCAGGAGGGTCTCTTGCTGGAGGCCAGCTTAGGGGCTGCATAAGGAGATCCTGCCTTTAAAAAAGTAATAATAGGCTGGGCGGTGGTGGCGCATGCCTTTAATCCCAGCACTTGGGAGGCAGAGGCAGGCGGATCTCTGTGAGTTCGAGGCCAGCCTGGTCTACAAAGTGAGTCCAGTACAGCCAGAGCTATTATACAGAGAAACCCTGTCTCAAAAAACCAAAAAAAAAAGTAATAATAATTTTATAAATTTACCCTATTGCTTTCCTTTTTAGGTCATTTTTTGGCTGTTAAACATTCAAGTACATTCTTCGCGTGTGTGTGTCATATCAAGAGGTGCACATGGATGTGATCCCATGTACTGGGATCAGAGAATAGCTCTGGGTGTCTTTTTTTAGGTACCATCCAGTGTCTTTGTTTTTCTTGTTTTGAGAAAGGGTCACTCACTGGCCTGCAAGTAGACTCAACTGGCTGGCCAATCAGACCAGTGGTGGTTTGAATAAGAATGCTTCTGCTCCTGAGCTCATATAGGTGTGGCTTTGTTGGAGGAAGTGTGTCACTGCTGGTGGGGCTTTGAGGTTTCAGAAGCCTACACAGGCTTTGTCTTTGTCTTTCTTCCTTCTGCCTACAGATCTGAATGTAGAGCCCTCAGCTCTTCTCCAGCATCGTGTCTGTTTGCATGCCGCCATGCTCCCCACCATGATGACAGTGATGACAATGGAATAAACGTCTGACACGGTAAGCCAGTCCCAGTTGAATGCTTTTCTTTATAAGAGTTACCTCGGTCACGATGTCTCTTCACAGCAGAACAGTGACCAAGACAGAAGTTGGTACCAGGGAATGGGGTATTGCTGTGATGTTTGTTGGAGGAATATATAGTAGACATTGAGAGTTTGGACTAGAAAAACATTTAACTAAGGGCTTGCTTTGTTTCATAAGAGTTTCCTTGGTGATGGTGTCTTCACAGCAACTAAGATAAGACCCAAGGACCAACCTGCCTATATATGCCTGTGCAGTGATAGGGTCACAAGAGCACATTGCCATGCCTGGTATTTGTTGTTGTTGTTGTTCATTTTTTGTTTTTCTTCTTTTCTTTCCTTTTATTTTTGAGACAGGGTCTCACTGTGTAGCTCAGGCTGGCCTCAAACTCGCAGAAATCTACTACCTTTCCCCAGTTTTTTGTTTGTTTTTTAAAATGTGGTTTCTAGGGCTCAAACTCAGGTCCCTGTGCAATGCGAGGCAAGTTTATCAACTGAGCCATTCGCCAACCCATATCTGTGTTCTTAACAGCATACTATTGATCTGAGAAATAAACATTTTCTTACATGTAATAAACAACAGTATAGGGTTCTAGATAATAGTTTTGAGAAAGGTTCACCAATTAAGGGCTGGAGAGATGGCTCAGAGGTTAAGAGCATTGGGTGCTCTTCCAGAGGTCCTGAGTTCGATTCCCAGCAACCACATGGTGGCTCACAACCATCTATAATGAGATCTGGTGCCTTCTTGCCTATAGGCATATATGCAGACAGAACACTGTATACATAATAAGTAAATAAATCTTTTTTAAAAATGTTAAAAAGAAAAAAGTTTCACCAATTAAAAAGGTCAGTTTAACTATGTAAATACTTAAATGTTGCTATTGTAAGAAAACGGTTTCATCTGGGGGTTTAGCTAAGTGGTGTAATCCCTATTGTGCATAAGGCCCTGACTTCATACCTTGCACTGTAAGTAAATACATATATACATGTACATTTTGTTGTTGGTGTTTTTTCAAGACAGGGTTTTCTGTGTAACAGCCCTGACTTTCTGGGAACTTGCTTTGTAGACCAGGCTGGCCTTAAACTCAAAAGAGATCCATCTGCCTCTGTCTCCCTGAATTCTGGGCCTGGCTCATAAAAATTTTAAAGAAGAAACAGTCAAGAAAATGATATAATAAAGAGTTGATGGGGTTTTTGTTGTTGTCGTTTGCTTTTTGGGGTAGGATTTCTCTGTGTAGATCCAACTGTCTTGGGCTGGCCTCAAACTCAGAGATCACTTGCCTCTGCCTCCCCAGTGATGGGATTAAAGACATTCACCACCACTGCCCAGCTAAGATTTGATGTCTTAAGACATTGTGTTGCTTAATTTTTAGCTTAATTCATTTTGCATGTGGAATGTGTGTGTGTGTGTGTGTGTGTGTGTGTGTGTGTGTGTGTGTTGTCCTCGTCCACCTTCAGTGGGTTCTACCAGTTTTCCAAGTTGTATAGTTCCACCCCACAAGGAGCGTTGTAGTTGCTGTACTCCTTGATTGTTCTTTGGAAAGCAATTTGTCAGTGTATAAACTGAGGACATGATGGCTCCAGTTTGAGGGGAAGGTTTTTATTGTAGCTATGAGGGAAGAGTCCAGAACAGAAAGGGAAAATAGTAAACTGAACATAGCCAGCAGACTGGACTGGGCCATATGTGGAGGGATGTAGAACAAGAGAGGAAGACAAAGAAAGAGGGGACCAAGAGAGGAAGAGAAAAGAGAGTTTGTAGTCAAAATAGTGTAGTAAGGTGTTTTTAGTAACTGCCTGTTTTTCCACCCTCATCCCAGCTCCTGGAATAACTCTGAGACCTAAATATATTTACAAAAGTCTAGGCCAGTATAGCTAGGCATGTTCCCCTACTAGCTCATAATTTACTTAATCTGTTTATTCTAATCTAAATTCTGCCACATGGCCAGTTACCACTTCTCTGCCTTCCTGGGGCAAAATACCCTTGTCTGACTCTATCCCTGAATCCTTTCTTCCTATTGGAACTCCTCCCTCCTGTTTCCTGCCTCCGTTATAGGCATTTCAGCTTTTTATTGACAGATGACATTTCCATTCAGACACAAGAGATTCTCTCTGCGTAGTAGGTTTATAAGGGAATGAGATGGAGAAAAGCCCTTGAGCTGGAGAAGTTTTTAGGATAGGGGTTGGGATGAGAAGAGCCACAGGTGTTTGTGATACTCTCTGAGCCTGGAGGCTAGGGTGCTCTTTGGTATGCTAATATACACCACATAGAGCCTTTTGTGCCTTCTGAATGTGATAAGGAAATGGCTCCTTTGAGAGAGGAGAACCAGTCCCAGAATTTGGGGGAGTGGAGTTTACTTTGGGCATGACAGAAAGTTTCAAGAACTATAAATACATGCATACTAGTTTAGTAGTGTTAATTTAAAGGATAGAAAAAAGATGTGTGTACAAAGCCACTTATCAAAGCTGATATCCCCAAACCATTTGGTTACTTGTTTGTTTGTTTGAGTCTTGTTACTTAGTCCAGGATAGACTTGAATTTGTTATATAGTTCATACTGGCCTAGAGTTTGCATTCTTCCTGCTTCCACCTTCCAAATAAATACTAGCATTACAGTATGCCATCATGCCCAACTCTGTGGTTGCTTCTGTGCTACCGTGAATAATTGAGTAATTATGGTAGATTCCTTGCAGAACACAGAATATTTACTCTCTGACCCACCTGAAGGAAAGTTGCTGATCTCTCATTAAAGCATCCTGTAAACTAGTGAAAGCTGTTACAATAACTGGCACATTTGGCATTTGGGGAATTGTTGGATAAATTCTTGTTCAAATTGCTATAGCCGTTTACAGCAATAACTATATGTTAGGTACCTTCTTTGGTTCTAGGAAATTAGTAAAAACAAAACCATCTGCCTTTATAAAAATTTTAGTTTTGAGTAGGGCAGAGAGACCAAACAAGATAAAGGCTTATGGGTGATTAGAAAAAAAGCAGGAAAGAGGGATAGGAGATATTTCAGGCTTAGGACTTGACATCTGAGATAGAGTTAGCCAAAAAGGACTCATGAGCCAAATATGATGGTACATGCATTTAATCCTGACACTTGGGAGGCAGAAGCCAGTTGTAATGAGTCTGTAAGCAGGCCTCTGGTAACATGCCTGCAAGAGTATAGATAAGAGGGCGTAAAGCCCCTAAGTATTTTAAGACGCCAAGTTGGAGTGCAGCTAAGTAGATATTGTTAAGTATAATGGGTGTGTGTTGTAAGAATAGTATATAAGCGACAACCAAATGACAGACGACGGCGCAGTTCCATTCACGGTACTGTTAGCCCATTCCTCTGCCGGAAGAAACCTCAAGCTCCACCTGAGGACTTCTTACCAGGTCGTGTAAATGTTTGGAATAAGGGATAGGAAATGTGGTGGATTTATATTGTTGCTTTAATATTGATAGCCCTGCTTGCCGTGCGGTGTGTGTATGTAACTCAATATCAAGAGAATATTCAGGAAGAGGAGTTATGATAATAATATATAACTAAATAATAATATACATATTTAATAAATATAATATAATTATACTCTGCTTGTCTACTACCAATTATTTGCCATTTGACTGTGTAGGGTTGCGAGTGCCGTAACCTGGTCACACGACTCCCTTCCCAGAGAAGGAGGTGTTGGGATTTGGATTGAGACCGCGCTCTCGACACCAGTAGATCTCTTGAGTTTTTGAGGACAGCGTGGTTAACATGGTGAGTTCTAGAGCAGCCAGGACTACATAGTGAGACCCTGTCTCACCAAACAATGAATTCACTGAAAGAATGACTTTTATGTAACGGCTTAAAATAAAGTGAGGTGTCTAGAGCAAGTTCATAGAAATGTGTCTGATGAAGCTGAGGACTGCAGCTGAATGACAGAAGTGGGTCAAGAAGGCACTGGAGAGATAATTAAAGGGTTGTTGGGGGGGGGGGGGCTGTACGAGATGGCCAGACCATGTAGAAGCTTCTGGTAAAAGGGAAATCCCTGCTGCAAAGTTGTCAACTAGAAAAAGAAAGGAACACTCTTCTGTCTTCTATATCTCTGTAATGTTGGCAGTTATTTAAATATGGGTAAAGAAAATACATTGAAAAACTAACAGTGTTAATATGCTGTGTGTTATACATATACAGCAAGGAAGCCGTTGAAATGGCAGCTCTGTTAGGGGGAGGGTTTTGACCTTAGATAAGAGAGAGAATCTGGAAGATTCCAGAGCAGAGAGAAAAATAGACAGGCTAGACATGCCTAGGGCTGTCTGTGAGAGAAGGGTGAATAGAAGGAAATAGAGGGAAGGAATACTGGAGATATATATAGCTGGTGTGGTGACTTCGTAAAGCTGGAGAGAGGTGAAAAGGGCTAGAAGGTGACTCTAGGAGCCTGGAGCCAGCATGGGCTTTGATATGCACTACAGGTATGTCAAGGAATCATGTGTCCCTTATGCCAAAGGCAAGGGAAGTGACTTCTTTTGCAGAAGGAACCTTGCCAAAAGTTCCTGAGGAATACTGGCTTTTTAACCACCAGAAATCCTTTTATAGTCCAGCTTAAGGATGGTCAAGACAGTCATTTCTGGGCATATGTACTGTCTTTTGGACTTTGGGGAATTGGAGTTTCCTTTGGATCTGACACCGTATAGTTATGAATTATTTTTTCTTTTGCTGTACTTACAGAATTTTTCTATATTTTACTTTATTATTATTTATTTATTTATTTTAGGTTTTTTTGAGACAGGATTTCTCTTGTGTATCCTTGACTGTCCTGGACTCACTCCGTAGACCAGGCCGCCCTTGAACTCAGAGATCTGCCTGCCTCTGCCTCCCAAGTTCTGAGATTAAAGGCATGCACCACCACGCCTGGTTGTTGGGGTAGTGTTAAGCATTTTAAATGTTAATTAATTGGTCCTGTTTGCTGTCTGTTACTTATATTGACTCTTATTGGTTAAATAAAATGCCTAGACCTGAGATTGGGCAAAAACAGAGAAAGGTGGAACTTCCTGAGATTAGAACAGGAAGCCTGTGCTTTAGACAGAGGATTAAAGCATTCCAGCCAGAAGCAGGAAGAAGGAGGCACACACCATGGGTTAGGAAAAAAGAAGCTCATTCCACATGGCCAGCAACATCAGCATATCGTGGAGAATGGCAGTACAAGGGGACACGTATGTATATATGGGGTCATATTTGGGTAATAGAATTAAGAGCTAGCTTAGATGGGCTACAATTGCTCAATTAAGGCCAAGGCTTGTTAAAATCCACATGGTGTCTGTGTGCTCATTAATGATGGCGGAATAAGGATTAAAGGCTGCCGAACAAATTAACAATAATCTAAATACTGTTAAATAACTTACTAGCAAATTTTTTTTCTACACCCAGTAATTACAGACAGCTGTGAACTGCCATGTGAGTGCTGGGATTTGATCCTGGGTCCTTTGGAAGAGCAGTCAGTGCTCTTAACCGCTGAGCCATCTCTCCAGCCCTATTTTGTATTTTTTAAAGTGTGTGTATAGGTCAAAAGACAGCTTTTTAGGGGTGTATTCTTGCCTTTCATTTTGCTTTTTTGAGGCAAATTTTTGTTGTTTCTGTTGCTGTGCTGCATATCCCAGGCTAAACTATCATGGACTGCTGCCCCACCTTCCAGGAGTACAAAAGCTGGGTTTAGACACAGGAGCCACTCATCAGGTTTTCCACATGGATTCTGGGGATGGAACTCAGTTTATCAGGGTTGCCTGGCAGGCACAACTACCCACTGAGGCGTGTCACCAGCATTTTAAAAAAAAAGAATTTTTAAAAGCACAAAAGATGACAGTGGTGGTGAGTGGGGTCCAAGGTCACATCTCACCCAGGTCTTTGCAGTCCCCAGCGCTTGCCCACGCGGTCCTACCACAGCCTTCCTGTAGCCGGCACCTTGGGCCTCAGCTCCGACTCTGTTGTGTGAGTTGAGTGGATTGCTGCCATTACATTTGCTGCTGGCACAGCTGCTCTCAGTTACCTGACTTACAAAAAGTTCAGTGTTAAAGATAATTGTACCAAAGCTATGGTGAACCTTCATGTCCAGAAAGAGAATCCAAAGATGGTACATCTCCCATATCTGTCAAAGGAGGATCTAGGAGATAAGGCCATATACTGTTGCTGCTGGAGGTCCAAAAAGTTGCTGTTCTGTGATGGGGCCCACATAAAACACAATGAAGAGACTGGAGACAACGTGGGACCTCTGATCATCAGGAAGAAAGAAACTTAATGGACATATTTGATGCTGCACCCTGAGTGCTGTGATGTCACCTGATCATTTAATTAGAATGGCACCCACTCTTTCTGATTGGCCTCCCTGGTTTCTAGATGTGGTTGGTACCTTGCAAATCTCAGCTTTCATATTCATGGCATTAGCCTTACTACTGAAACATTGTGGTGCACATTTGTTGACAGAAGAAAAAGAAAGGCTAAACCAGCCTCATGGTATATGGGTTATTTTGGTCTTGTAAGGATCTGTACATTTAAAATAATGGTCTTAGAATATAGTTGTATCTTGAGGTTAATGTCTCAAAAGAAAAAAAGCATGGAAGATTTCGTATATTTGTGCCATTGAAAATATTTGAAATCAAGTATTTTCGGTCTTCCCAAGGTGGATGTGATGTGATTACTGAGATTGGATGGCAACGTCTTTAGCCATCTAAGAATTTTGGTTATTTGATTGTTAATCCTCCTGTGTTTGAACCAAAAGGGACTGTGGAGATTATTTTATACCCTTGCTTTATGATGAAGAAGCAATCTGGGGAAGTGGAGGAAGCAGACTTCTGCCTCCTCCTAATAGTGTTTACATCTTTTATTATTATTTAATCTGTGGCTTTCTTGCACCTGAGTGGCTTTTGTGATTAATACTTTAATCTTTGTTGAAAAAGTCTTTGGGGAAAAGGAAATCTCAGTCTGTTTCATAAATCAGCACAGCGATTCTGGTGTCAGTAACACACTTTTCCTAGTTAAGAGCGAACCTTGGGTTCGCTCTTCCTGGCTTCAGCATTCATCACTGGTCCCTGTTAACCTTTCTGGCCTTTAGGGATGCTTGACATCTGTGCTTTTGTCCCAGATCTACAGTGATGAGACTAAGTATATGCTTCATACAGTTGTTGTTAAGGATTAATTGAATCCATGTGGGTAGAGTGCCAGGCACATAGATAATTGTTGTTGAAGTTTTAAGTATCTGAAAGACTCTCATCATCTCCCTGCCTACACCCCCCCCCCCCACACACACACACACCTGGATGCTGAGAAAATCGAATTCAAGAATTTCAATCCTTAAGTGGCTGGAGAGATGCCTCAATGGTTAAGAGCATGGGGTGCACTTCTAGAGGCCCCAGGTTTGTTTCCCAGCAGCCACATGGTGGCTAACATCTTTAAAATCAGTTCTAGTATGTCCAACTTTCTCTTTTGGTCTCCTTGGGCACCAAGCACAGGAGTGATGCAAATATGTACATACAGACAAACACTCATACACATGAATTAAACATAGAATCTTAAATCTTTAAGTATTTATGTCTTTAAAACCTCCTCTCCAGGTTCCCAAGTATATATGTCTTAAAGGATTTTTAAAATTTAAAGTATTGTGTGTTTGTGTCTTTCACAGGTCACACAAGTAATTTATTATGAATACTTTTACACTAGACATCTTAATGCAGTCGTATCAAAGTGCATTTGTGGACTGAGTGGCAGACTTCTCAGCTAGTTAGTGAATTTTGAGAGAATGATGCTTGTTTTATTTAAGTAAGAAAGACATTGTGATTTCACCAAGGTGACAGTGTTATAAAATGTGGAGCAGGATTGAATGGCAAAAGGCAGCTCCTAGAAAGACTGCTCATTTGCTGGAGGAGGCAAGGCCTTGCTGTGTCAGTGTCTGGGTCAGCGTGGTCAGACAGACACAGTGGTAAGGAGTATCCATGGAGCATGGTGAATGGGATGCAATCATCCTTTAAGCTGCCTCCGCAATCCTGTTATTTACATGTTCTCTAACCTCACATGCTGAAGACCACTGAACTCATGTAATGAGTTTAATTAAGAATAAATAAATTGAAATATGGAGAAAATGAAATTTAACTCAGTGTACTATGAAAGTTTGTGGAAATAAATCTGAGATTATAATTCTTTGTGGAGTTAAGGACAGATAACTTTATATATGTAGGCTATCTAATCTAGATTTTGGCTACTTGGGAATTGTGCAAAATTTCTATTAAGAAAAATAGGAATAATTTTGTAATGCTGATTTCATTTTATTTTTTCAATACTATACCTTTAAGAGGTTTACTGGCTCCATTGTTTCTGGGCCTATGGAGAAATAGAACGTTGTGGTTGAAGGGTGTGATAAGCAGAGGGCAGCCATGAAGCAGACGGTAGGGTAGGACTGGAAACACAACACTCCATTCAAAGGCAAGCCCCCAGGGGCCTCCCTCTCATCAGGCCCCATCCCTTAAGGTCTCTACCTTGTACCAGCAATGCCAGCAGGTTATAGCTCCATTAATGGGTTAGTCATTGAGAGTTCAGAGCCCTCAGGGTCCAAATGCTTCCAGAAGTCATCATCTGGCTACTACTAAGCCTTCAATGCATAAACATTTTCCAGGAGCACTTTTTTATGTGCTCCATAATACACTTGTTCAACTTTAAAAAGAGTAACAGGACAAATGGAAATAGAGACCGTGCGTTTCTACTGTCCTGGCTTAATACAAATGTGTTGTTGTCTTTTTAGAACCATAGCTTGTAATACAGGATTTCTGTGGGCATATTAACTGTGTCTGAGACCTGAAGTTGTGCTCAGCTATTAAGTGTGGTGCTTTTTGTAATGAGTTCCTAACAGGTCTCAGTTACTTACATACTCAGTGATTATCGCTCTTATTATCGGTTGGTATTTAATTGAACCTAGAGGTCCCTTGGAATTTTCCTCATGACCTATAACAGACCTCTGAGAAGTTATTTTTAAAGTGCAATTAATATTTATGACTTAGATAAACTGAGGACTTTTAGAAGTTGGAGGAAGGAAGGAATGCATTCAACAAAGCCCTTCATGAATCATGAAACTGTTATCTGTGTTTTTCAAAACACCTTTGAGAATTAGGTAATAACTTTGATTTATACACATACACACACACAACATACAATTTTGTTTTGAATTGTTCTGGGTCAGGCATTCTCTAGCCTAGGCTAACCTGGAAATCAGTGTAGCCCAAGGTGGCCTTGAACTTACAGAGTCCTCCTGGCCACAGCTTCCCTACTGCTGAGATTTCAGGCATGAACCATCACATCCATCCAACTGGACATACAATTTATTTTAGTGTTTAGGACCAAGCCCAGGTTGTCAGCTTGCTAAGCAAGCACTTGGCCACTGAGCCCTGCAGTGTACAATGGTGTGTGAAATTTAGGATGTATGTGTGTGGACGCCTCTGATCTGTTATGCTAACAATCTCTGTTTTGTGAACTGGTACTTCAGCATATGGCCTTCTTCTAAGAATAGAAACTTAAGGTACAGGATAAGGATAAGGAGAATGAACTGGGCTTCTGGGAAGATTTACTTTTTTTTGAGAGAGAAAAGATTGACATGGTATTTTTCATAAGAAATCTATTCAAAAAATTTCCAGATAAAAGTACTAGTGGTGTGCATGTGTCTTTTCCACTATAGGTTATAAAGATATAGTGTCTCTCTGCTAGTATGTTCACAACAGTAGTCTAGCAAGGAGAAATTAAAAAGCTTACATTCTCATTTTCATTTCTAAGGGAATAAAGAGGGAGAATTCATTATGTCAAGCATAACAAATAAGCATGTATTAAAACAACTACATATGATGGTGGCATATTGTCACATACTCCAAGAAAGATAATTTGCATGGAAGATGATTATTCAGTAGGGCTTTAATTTACAAGAAACATTCCACCATTTAATTGAGCCCTTTTACACACATTGCTTTGCTTCAGTGGGTTGCATTTGCTGCCTGCATATGTACAATGCCATAAGGGTGGTTAAAATTCGATTCAGTCTTGCTGGAAGGTAAAACAACAGCTGAATGTCATTTCGTAAAAGTATACATTATTAAACATCCCAAGATTGGTTTTGGAATTAGTTTTCTGTTGGCTGGTTTGTACTGTAAAGCTGATGGTCTGGTCTTTTTTTCTTTTTTTTTTTTTTTATATAAGTAACTTTATTTTTTTTTTTCAAGTTACATCTCAGTCACAAACCCTTCCCTATTCCCTCTTCCTGTCCCACCCTTCCACCCTCTTCCCCCCCAACAGCTTCCCTTTTCAATCCAACGAATGGTTCTTTCTCTTATAACAGTAAATTCTATACAAAACAGCAGAATTAAATATGCCACATTTATGAGAGTTAAATGGCCCAGTATACCTTCCCCATGTCCAGTTTATACATATTTGGCCCCTGACTTTAACATTCTACTATCTAACCATCTCCATGAGTTTAAAGGTCTACATGTGACTCAAAATTCATACTAACTTGCAACACACTTTTAAGAGTATCTTCTTAGATCTATAACACCCTCTTGATTCCTAAACAACTCAAAATTTAGCTATGAGACTCTAGCTGTCTATTCTTCAACCACCTCAGAGACCTGAGAGGGATAAATATATCTGCTTATATAGGAAGTGCAGGGCCTGCAGCTTCCAAAACTAAGAAAGGACATACCAGTGACTGCCTGGACAGTTCCCATTTTCTCTCCATACATTCCTGCATCAGTCTTCAGCCTTTGGGTCCTGTTTCTCTGACAGACATTTGTTGTAGAGCAGGGATTATGAAGGACTTACCTACCCTGTCTTGGCAGAGTTAGGCTGTCGACTTCCCTGCTACCAAGTTTTGTCCTTTTTGGACAGCAGTCTGTCTGCAGTTGGTGCAAGGGGTTTTTTCATGCCAAGAGATAGGCTTGCCACTAATTCAACCATCTTACAGTGGAGGTTCTTCGATGCTTATCTTCTACTTGGAGTAGAATAGGGGGTGCTGTCAGGCGCTGATATGTCTCGATATCAAAAAAAAATCTTGATTTAAGATA
>CAJQZJ010032188.1:472219-494097 GCA_907164525.1 Lophiomys imhausi | reverse complement strand
GGAGAAGTCAGGTGTAATTCTGATGGGTCTGCCATTGTATGTGACTTGACCTTTTTCTCTTACAGCTTTTAATATTCTTTCTTTGTTCTGTACATTTGGTGTTTCAATTATTATGTGGCGAGAGGAGTTTCTTTTCTGGTCTAATCTGTTTGGTGTTCTGTAAGCCTCTTGGATTTTTAATGGCATCTCTTTTTTCAGGTTTGGGAAGTTTTCCTCTATGATTTTGTTGAAGATATTTCCTGGACCTTGGAGTCGGGAGTCCTCTCTTTCCTCTATACCTATAATTCTTAGGTTCCGTCTTTTCATTGAGTCCTTGATTTCTTGGATGTTGTGGGTGAGAGATTTTTTAGCCTTCTCATTTTCTTTGGATGTTGTACTGATTTCTTGCACTGAATCTTCCATGCCTGAGATCCTATCTTCCATCTCTTGCATCCTATTGTTGATACTCACATCCGTAGTTCCTGTTCTCTTCCCTTGATTCTCCACTTCCTCTTTTAACTCTGACTGTGTTTTCTTTATTGTTTCTATTTCTATTTTCGTGTCTTGTATGGTTTTGTTCGTTTTGTACATTTCCTTCTCCAGCTTGCTTGTTTTTGTATGAAAATCTTTCATTGCTTTTTCCTTTTCCTGTTCAAGCTCTGTCACTCTGGCTTGGAGCTCTTTAATGGTGTTGTTCCTTGTTTTGACTTGTAGAATTGTGGCTTCTTTGAATTCCTTCATAGATTTAAGTTCTTCTTGCAGGGACTCTATCACTTTCCATAATGCAGAATTGTCAGCATTTTCATGTGTTTCTGTTGGTGTGAGGTCATCTGAATTGGATGAGCTAGGATAATTCTGCTTTGTTGGAGTCATATTTCCTTTATTTCTAGTTTTTTTTTTTTTTACCTTTGGCCATTGGATGCGTTTAGCTGTCTTTTTTCTGTGCTTGGAACCACAGTGGATGATTTGGTGCAGGGGACGAGTTACTTGGCTATCTGTCATTGCTTACAGGGGGATTTCAGGGTCACTGTGGTTTTAATCGCCTGAGGCACTGTGAGCTGGTGCAGCCTATTCCCAGGTTGTGAGTAATGGACCAGGATTGTTTCACTGCTCCCATTTCAGACTTCCCTATGTTGCACTCTGAGTTATCAGCCTGTAATGGTTCTGATGGTATGGGCCTGTTTGCCCAGGCACAGATTCTGTGGGCTTTGTTTGTCGTCACAGAGGCTGACAGGGTCTGGCTCCACACCTAATATGTCTGGATTTTCCAGAATACAGCTATGGTCCCGATTTCTGGTTTCTCACTAGGCTTCTCGCCACAGGGCTGGCCTCTGTGCCTGATTCCCTTCCTGTCTGCGCCGCCGTAGGTCCCCCACCCTGGCTGCTAGGCCGTGGGTACCCCAAGCCCCGGATCCTCCAGCCGTCTAAGTGGTCCTCTCGCCCCAGCAGCTCAGCCGTGGGTGCACAGATCCCTGGCCCCGCCCACGCCTGTCTCTCTCCCCAGTTGACCTGGCGTGGGTTCGCGGGGAATTGGCCCTGCCAGCCGGACTCCCTCCCCAGCTGCACTGCCGTGAGTGCGCGGGATTCGGCCCCTCCCACACGCCTTTGTGTTCCCGGCTTCGCGTGCTCTCTTGGAACCTCCTGCCATCTGCTTCACGAGTGGCTGCGGACCACCCGCTGATCCCCCTGTTTGTTCCTTGCTAAGCCTTCCACTATCTCGCAAAGTTTTTTAAGTGGGTATAAGTTCTACCTGAGGTGTGGGGAGCCCAATAGGCCAGCCATCTATGGCCAAGTGGACCCTGATTCTGCCTGCTGTAAGTTGGGATCGATCTTACCAGGTGCCTCTCCAAATGGGAGTTCCCGAATCCCGGGTTTAGTGGCTTCCGTGTCTGCGAGAGATGGGGAGACAGCCTTGCCCTGGGACTTTTAACAGTCCCTTGGGAGCTGTGAGTGTTCGGGGGGGGGGTCTAGCCCCTCCGGTTTTTGCACAGTGCCCAATAACTCTGTGTTTTTTATGGCTCTTTTTTCCCCACGTTCAAAATGCGTCAGTGTAGGTCGCCGCCATCTTGGCCCGCCTCCTGATCTTTTTTTCTAATAAGATTTGTATGTAAGATTATTTGGCCCTTTTGGCCACTAGTTAAATTATATAGTTCAATTTAATTTTTTTCACTTTTATAAGGTTTTCATCTATATTATACTATTGTGAAGTGATCAAACGTAGCCTCTATTCATAGTTATTACAAAAAGAAAGCCATTTAGTAATAAAAAAAACACTGAAATAAAAGAACTTTTAAGCAGTTAGCAAACTTGTGATCAAAATGCCCAGAAAGACAATATAGTGTAAAGTTTAAAAACATATTTTTGATTTATTTCTGTGGTATGTGTGTGGATGCATACATGACTTGTCACATGTAGAGATTGAAGAAGAGCCAGTGAGAGAGAGAGAGAGTCAGTGCTCCTTCCATCAAACAAGTTCCAAGATCTGACTCTGGACATCGGGCTTGGCAGCAAATGTCTCTACATGACAAGCCATCTCTCCAGCCCTGTAAAAATGTTGTGACTGGGTGGTGGTGGTGCACATCTTTAGCTCCAGCACTGGGTAGGCAGAGGCAGATGGATCTCTGTGAGTTCAAGGCCAGCCTGTTCTACAGGGTGAATTCCAGGACAGCCAGGGCCTCACAGAGAAACCCTGTCTTGAAAAACCAATAATAATAATAATAATTTTTAAAAGCATAGTGTAGATATGTTTGATGTCTTACCCAAAGCATAGTGTGTGGCATCTGGGCAGTGGTCGCAAACACCTTTAATCCCAGCACTTGGGTGCCAGAGGCACGTAAATCTTTATGAGTTTGAAGCTGGTCTTGTCTACAGATCGAGTTCCATGATGACCAGGGCCACACAGAGAAACCTTGTCTTGAAACAACAACAAACCCCCAAAAACTAAGGAAACAAACAAAAAGTCGGAAAAAAACAAAACCAAAGAAGACTACTATATAGCAAAGTTTTTTGGTTTTTGATTGTTTTAAGAGAGAAAAAGTTTGGATGAGCCTGGAACTTGACTCCCTATGGATATTTTATCTTTGAGACATTTAAAATAAACATGATTGTGAGAAGCAGTCAGTAGCCAGGGCTACTCTTAATGTGGAAACACTGAGAGTATGTATCAGAGAGGAGACTCTGAAGACCTGCAGGCTAAGTCAGCCAAAGATAAGTATGTCCTCACTGTGATGTTCCAGAAGTCCTGGTGGAAGATAGGGAGGAAGGGGTAGAAGCCTTGGAAAGGAAACCATACATTCATTACTATTTGCAGGAAAGGGGATGGCAAAGGGGGATATTTGGTTTGGCTTTTGGGTTTGGGTTTTTTGTTTGTTTGGTTTTTTTGCTTTTTGAGACAGGGTTTCTCTGTGTAATAGCCCTGACTGGCCTGGACCTTGCTTTGTAGACCAAGCTGGTCTCGAACTCACAGACATCCACCTGCTTCTGCCTCCCAAGTATTGGGATTCAAGGCATGTATCACCACGCCTGGCTTATGGGGATATTTGTGAGGATAAGAAGAAAGCTTGAAGTAGAGGGAGAAGAGGCCAAACTATCTCCTTATTGTGTCCATGTTTTTGATGAGTGAAGGCTTTGTGTTGTGCATAGAGAGGAGAATGAGGGAGAAAGTAAACAACTAATAAGTCAGGGAGAAAGGATTTTAAACGGCTGCTATCATGGAATATGGCTTGGAATATGTTCAGGAACTCAGCTGAGAGCCGATTAGTAAGAAGACACAGCAGTTAGGCCACGAAGGTTGCTTCCCAAGAGCCAGGCAGCCCTGGATGTATTACCTGAGAGTAATTGCAGAAGCCACCTGGGTGGCTAATGAAGTCGCTCCACCTCTTCCTCAGAAGTTTGCTCTTGAAAGCTGATGCTTGATTGGGTAAGAACTTGAGTTTAGAGGCTCTATATGACCAGATGTTAGTAAACTAAGAAGGGCTGACATTGTTTAGAAAAGGACTAGATGATATTTTTTCAAGATTTTTTAATTTATTTTATTTATGAGTGCTCTATCTGCAAGTATGCCTGCAGCCAGAAGAGAGCATCAGATCACATTGTGGATGATTGTGAGCCACCATGTGGTTGCTGGGAATTGAACTCAGGACCTCTGGAAGAACAGCCAGTGCTTTAACTGCTGAGCCATCTCTCCAGCCCCTAGATGATATTTTTAATTATAATATTATTCTTTGAGAATTTCATACATGCATGCAATATATTTTGATTATACTCAATCCACGCATATACTCCCCTTCAGATCCTCCCAGATGTCGTCCTACATTTTCCTCCCAAAGCTTGTCCTTTATCATCATCATCATTAACCAAGTGAGTACAATTAGTGTGGTCCAAATATGCACAAGTATAGATGACTAGATGGTATTTTTTTTTTTTTTTGGTTTTTCGAGACAGGGTTTCTCTGTGTAGTCCTGGCTGTCCTGGACTCACTTTGTAGACCAGGCTGGCCTCGAACTCACAAAGATCCGCCTGCCTCTGCCTCCCAAGTGCTGGGATTAAAGGCGTAAGCCACCACCGCCCTGCGACTAGGTGGTATTTTTATAGTGGTCAAATCTGTCACAATATTTTTGTTAATGTACAAAAGGCCTAGATAATTGTATAAACTGTTTCTCCATAGTACCTTACATAGAATAAACTCTTAGTATGTATCAGTTTTGTTGTTCAGTTGTTTTTATGTTTGTGTGTGGTTACACATTGTATGTAGGAAGAAGAGAATGTGTGTTCATGTTTGTGTATTTGTGTCTGTGTGAAGGAATGTGTATGTGGTATGGTGCTTGTGTGGAGTTCAGAGGACAGCCTTTGGGAATCAGTCCTCATCTTTCCACCTTCTTTGAGACAGCTTCTTGTTGTAAGAGTTTTTGTTCCTTTAAAAAAAAACAGAATGTTTTTGTTTGAATCCCAGGTGTGGGATATGGGGGCTGCTTCAGTTAGTCCACAGCTATTAACTATAATTGTCTCTCCTGCTCTAGCAGGGGCCTAGTTTAGCCAGCTGTAGAAAGTTTAATTCTGAGGTCTGTGGAGAGTGGTATAAATACCAGAGCCCTGAAAGGGAAGGGACGGCAGTCTGAAAGAGGAAGAGATTCCTGCTCTCTCTGTTTCTGGTTCATCCTGCTGCTGTGTTTGCTGGACTGCTGGATATTTCTGAGTACTGAGATTGTCATTGCCCCTAAAGAACCCGACTACCCTAATCAGCAGGAAGTAGTTAAAAGATACCTAAATCCCTTTCCCCTCTAACCTTCTTTCTTTCCTACATAGGGTTGGGGGGAAGAAATAAGGGTTGGAAGGGAGGTAGAGGTTTAAGTACTGTAAAATAAGAGTGTATAAAACAAGAGTAGAAGCTGCTGTATCAGCATAGCTGTCTTTGAGCTCCTGAAAAGTCTCTTGTTTGCACCTCTTATTTCTCCTGATGGTGTTACTATGGGATTATAAGATGTTTGTGCTACCAACTCTGGATTTTACTTGAGTTCTGGGGATCTGAACTCTGGTTGTCAGGTGTGTGTTGTGCACCAGTACTCTTACAGTGAGCCATCTTACTGGAGGCTGAACCCACGACCTTCCAGATGCTGGACAACTGCTCAGTTTCTTAGGTTTACACTGGTCTTGTCCTGGCTTTTGTTTTGTCTCTGTATCGTGAGGAGCCTGTGCTTGTGTCCACAGCAGCATATTCTTGTTTTACTTCATGGACACGTGTCTCAGATAAGTTGGCTGCATGAACTGTTTATTTTCATACCTTTACATCTCTATTCATAGGGAATTGGACAGCTTCTCCTTCCTTTCTACTCAGAGTTTCCACATAGTTGAACATAGACGAATAAAGCTAAGTAAACTATCAGATGACAGTAAGTAACTTAAGGTAGGATAGGGCGCCTCAGGTACATGTGGGAAAGGCTTTCTGATTCTTTAAATTTTTATTTATTTATTTTGTGTGTATCAGTGCTTTGCCTGCATGTGTACAACATGTGTATGTGTTGCTTGCAGATATCAGAATAGGTCATCAGTTTCCCTGGAGTTTCTGATAGCTGTGAGCTACTGTGGGGTGCTGGGAAGTGCATCCAACCTATGTGAGAGTACCAAGTGCTCCTAATCCTAACTAAGGACATCTGTCCAGCCTCCAGGTTGATAATTTTGTAGTGCAGTCTAGGAAGGTCTTACTATAGCAACACTGAAGTGGACTTGAAGTGGATGAACAGATCATGCAGGTAATAGGTAGCATTCTAAGCAGCCAGTATGAAACCCTTGAAGTAGGGACAGAAGTTTTGAGAGGCACTGGACATAGGTGGTAAGAAGAATTAGCAGGTAACACTAAGGACTCAACTTGGATTCAGTGGTTTTAACCTCTGTGTGAAAACAGTGTTTAGGTTACAATGAAGCAAGAAGGGGAGAGGGAACTGAGTATGTATGAGGGGTTGTTATAAATGATGTGTCATAAATTGTAAGCGACATTAAGAAAGAAATGAGGATGGGGCATAGAGGGCATTGAACAAATGGTAGATCAATTGAGCCAAAATAAGTCCATGAAAGGAACTCTGACACAGATCTGATTGACTCTGAATCATAAGCTCCCCACTTCCTAACCTGTGTTTCTTGACTGTAGACTGGTTTGTTAGAAGAAGCAATATTTAGTCGAGAGGTTTTTATTGTTGTTGTTGTTGTTTTTATTTTTTACTTAATTTTTTTTTGTTGTTTCTTAGACTACTTTTTTCCCTTTGTAGCCCAGGCTGGTTTTGAGCTTATGGTTCTTCTGTCTTCACCTCTTGAGTGATGGAATAAAGCTGTGTGCTACACAGTATTTATTTTTATTTGCTCGTGAATAAGTCTTTTAGCCTCTGAACCAGTCTTGGTATCGCTGTGGAACTTAAGTGCCTAACAGTAGATCCTTGTGGTTGTTCAGAGCCTGAAATAAATGTATGGAGATATCCTATGAACTATGAAGTGCTTTGCCCTACTCTGTGTAACACTACTTTTCATACTGCCTTTTCCCCTTTTATAGCCTGTGTTTTATTCATGAGGTATAAAGAACCTTGCCTCATAGCTGTGGGAAAAAAAGTACAAATCTTGTAGAAGAATGTGGAAAGGTCTTTGTGACTATTGTAATCACTTGCCTTATAATAAAATACTATCTTAGAAATGTACCAGACTTATCAGGCAATGGCAATGTCACTGGGAGCACTGTACCCAGACAAAACCAATATTGTCGTTGTTGGTAGTGGTGGGGCATTCTGTTGTTGTTTTTGTGTGTGCATGCATGTGTGTGTGCTTGTGAATAGGTTTATTATGGTAAAGAATGATTATGAAGACTGGGAAATCAGAGTTATCGTGGAGCCCTAGGAAAACCAATGGTATAAATTCTGATTGGAAACTTTAGACTTAAACACCTCCTAAGAATGGTGTCCCTGTTCAAAGATAGGGAAAAGATGTCTCAGGTGAAAAAGCAGCAAGTTTGCTCTTACTCTGCTTTGTTTGTTTGTTTGGATAAGTAACATTGCAGGGTGGGGAGTGGGGCTCAGTCTGCTTTACTAGTGAAGTTAGATGTGAATTTCATCCAGACTACTCTTGTATACATACACAGTAATATTTTACCAAATGTCCAAGTACCCACTAGTCAAGAGAACACCAAAATGTAACCATCACACCACTTGATGATGAAAAAAAATTCTACAATATTTTGACAGTGACTTTTAAGACAATGGACATCCTATAACAAGGATAGTGACCTCTGAAAGGTGACAGACAAATATGATAGCTGGGATGGAGGCTGCATACCTGCCAGATTTAAGAGGGTGAACTGGGAGTCTGAAAAGGCCAAGGTGACTACTACATTCATAGAGTCAGTAAAGTTCACTGGAAATGAAATCATCTGTTTTCATTAGGGTTTTATTGCTGTGAAGAAACACCGTGACCAAAATAATTCTTTTAAAGGAAAACATTTAATTGAGACTGCCTTACAATTTCAGAGGTTTAGTCCATTTTCATCATGGTGAGAAACATAGGCATGAAGGCCGACATAGTGCTGGAGGAGCTGAGAGCTCTACATTTTGATCTGCAGGCAACAGAAGGACAATGTCATACCGGACATAACCTGAGCATATAAGACCTCAGCCCACCCCACACTGACACACTTCCTCTGTCAAGGACATACCTCCTAGTAATGCTTTTATGACCAAACATTCAAACACATGAGTCTATGCTAGACCGATTGTTGCTACCGTACCATTGTTGCTCACAGATAACATGATCCCATAGAGAAGAACCCCAAGAGATTCTGAAGGAAACAAGGAAAGTTGCAGGGTGTAAAATCAGAATGCACAGATCGTTTGTGTTTCTATAGCATACAAAACCTGAAAAGGAGAAGGCACTTTCATTTATAGTAGCATCCCAGAGAATAAAATACACTGAAATTAATCTAACCAGCGTGGTAATAGACTTGTACACTGAAAATTACAAAAATATTGCCGAAGTAAAGAATACCTAAATACGTGGAAATACATTCTGTGTTCATTGATGGAAATAGAATATGTTAACATGTCAGGATTCTCAAGAGCTATTCCTATCAAAATTGTAACATTGGTTTTAAATGGAAAACTAGATCTCTGAATTTGAAATTGCAAGAGGCCCTGAATGGCCAAAACAGCCTTGATAAAGAACAACAAAGTTAGAATCATAGATTATGATTTTTTTTTTTGGTTTTTTGAGACAAGGTTTCTCTGTGTAATAGTTCTGGCTGTCCTCGACTCACTTTGTAGGCCAGGTTGGCTTTGAACTCACAGAGATCCGCCTGCTTCTGCCTCCCGAGCGCTGGGATTAAAGGCGTGTGCCACCACGCCTGGCTAGATAGATCATGACTTTTATACTTACTTTAAAGCTTAAATGAGGCAGTGTGGTGGTAACATAAGGACCAATGGAGTAAAATTGACAGTACATAAATTAATATCTGTCCAGTTGACTTTCAGAGTAAGCACTATGTCTAAACAGTGAAGGAAAGATTAGTTTCATCATGCTGTGCCAGAGTGATTCTATTTCTGCATGCAAAAGAGTGACTTCATACCTGCCCTTCACTCCATATATAAGCAGTACCTCAAAATAGATCAACCACCTAGATATGAGTTAGTGCCATAAAACTTTTAGAAAATAAAATAGAGTAAATTTCATGACCTTGGATTTGTCCACAGATTCTAGATGTGACATCAAAAGCATAAGGACCTAAGGGTGGGGGAGAGGTAGGGGAGATTAACTGGAAATCATATTTTAAAACAAAATATCAGATATCAATTACTAATAATTGATAAGAAGCCAGAAAATCAGTAAGAATGCAGACTAAACAAAGAACTTATCAACCAACTTCATGTAATTGATAGCTGTAGAACATTTCACTCAATAATAGCAAACATATTGTCTACAAGTTCACGTGGACTATTCGCAAAGAATAATTACATCCTGGCCTTAAAAATGACTTAATGTGTAGGTTTTAATAAATTGGAAACATTTGAATCTTGCAAAGTAGTTTTGTGACCACAGTTGGAAATGATGGAAAAATAGTGAAAGATACCTGGGAAATCTTCAAATACTTAGAAATGCGACAACATTGCTCTGAGTTACCCTGAGACAAATTAAGAAAAAGAAAATGGAGTCAGTGTGGTGTCATGTCTCAGTAGTCCCAGCACTTGACAGCCTGATCCAGGGTTTTGTGAGCTCAGGGGCTTGAATCTAGCCAGCCTGGATAACATGAGAGCTGACTTGGGGCTTGAGGTAAGGAATTATTTTGAGTTAAATGAAAATGGAAACACAACCAGGCATGGGGCCCATCACTGCAACTCCAGCATTTGGGAAGAAGAGGCAGGAAGATCATTGCACATCCTGAAACCTTATCTCAAAATCAAACACTAAGGCAAATGCAGACCTAAACAGACATAAACACACAAACATTTATAAGAAGCAGCTAAAAGACCACTTAGGAGAAATCTATAACAAATAAACACAGTAGTATTAGCTTCCAACCTATAAAAAGAAAAAGTTCAAGAAAAAAGCAAGTGACAACTAAAAAAATTAGAATATCAGAATCAAAATCTGAAAGAGAAAATGTAAAAAGAAATGAAATCAAGAATTAGTTCTTTGGGTGCTGGAGAGATGACTCAGCAGTTAAGAGTTGCAGAAGACTGGAGTTTGGTCTCAAGCATACACATGGTGGCCCATAACTATCTGTAATTCCATATCCAAAGAATTTGATGCCCTCTCCTGACTTCCATGGGCACCTGGCATGCACCTGGTGCACATATATACATGCAAACAATTATACACATAAATCTAAATATATAAGTAAAAGAATGAGCTCTTTGAGAAGCCTGTTGATGATTTTAGGAAACCTTAAAAATACATTTCTCAGTTTTACCAGAAAAACAAGAAGAGACAGAGATTAAAGTATTGGACAATAAAGAGAGAGGGAAAGAAGGATGAAGAAAGGAAGGGAAGGGAGAGAGGGAGGGAGGGAGAGAGAGAGAAAACACACAAACCCAATCCTGAAGGTACTAAAAAGACAGAGATTATAAGGAACAACTTAGTACTATAAATCAATAACCCATGACTCCTAAACCTCCAGAGCTCTTCCCAGTGTCATAGGAAATGCATTTGTAGTTAAAAACCTTACAGAAAAAAAACCTGTAGGCCCAGATGGCTTCACCAAGGAATTCCTCCAAGGATTTAAGGAAGAGACAATATCAGTTATATACCAACTTCTAGACTATTGAAAAGGAGAGAATACTTCCCAGTGATTGTGTAGCACATATACTACAAGTTGGAATTATAGACTGGAATCTGTCATAAATATAGCCTGACTCTCTTAACAAAATTACTACAAATGAAATTCAGAAAATTATGAAAAAAAAAGGAAAATTTATTATGACCAAGTGAGGTTTACCCCTAGGAGTCTAAGGTTGGCTGAACACTCAAGATTCTAGAAACGCAGTTTATTTTGATAATCTGAGCAGAAAAGAATATTGGCAAAATTGGACCTCTATTCCTGATTAAAAACAACTACTCTCTTTAGACTAGGTAAAGACCCTTTACTGGGGTCTTCTCTCCTCAGTAAAGGCATGTCTATGAAAGTTGTGTAACTAGCCTCATTTAAAAAGTGAGCTGTGAAAGTCTGACAGGAGCATTCAGCTCTACCAGAGTTTCTGGTCAGTGAGATGGGGGAAGAGAAGTCAAGGTGGGAGAAAAAAGGAAATGCAGTCAGGAAGGAAGAATTAATACTTCTGTGTTCACTGGTAACGATTTTGCCACATCATGCAGCATGTATGAAAACAATACTAAAACTCACCTTGAGAAGGTTGCATATTATAAATTAAACACATAAAACTCAATTGCCGCTGGGTGTGGTGGCGCACACTTTTAATCCCAGGACTCGGGAGGTAGAGGCAGGTGGATCTCTGAGTTCAAGGCCAGCCTGGTCTACAAAGTGAGTCCAGGACAGCCAGGGCTACACAGAAAATACAAAAAAAAAAAAAAAAAAAAAAAGCAACAACTCATTTGCCTCTCTGTAGATTAGCAAAAGCAGTAGGCATTGAAATTTAATGTACTATTTCCAGGAGCATCCAAAAAGTAATTATGTAGAGATAAGGATAACAAAATAGGCATGAGATTATACACTTTGTATTATAACGCACAGCTAATAGGAATGTAAAAGCTTAAATAAATCAAGTGATATAGCATGTTTGTGCATTGAACAGTCTGCAGTAGATTAGTTCTCCCCATCTGGATACTGTAGTTTCTATGCAAGCTCCGTCCATACCCCAGCAAATTATTGGTGGAATGGACAAACTGGTATTGAAACCTATTCAGAAATGCATAGACTTAGATGAGCAAAGTCATTTTGGGAAAAGAATGCAGTTGTGTTACATTCATTTCCTGGATTTATGAAGTCACATGTAAATATTATTGATGTAAACAGGTAGTGGGACAGAAATAGTCCCCAGAAATGACCCATTAATTTTCAACAAATGTGTAAAGGTAATTCAGTGGAAAAGGATAATTTTTAAGATGATTTTACTGTTACCCAGGTTGGGCTCAATCTTGGGTTATGGTCATCCCCTTACCTCAGCCTTATGGGTAGTTGGAGCTACAGGCATATACCACCTCACCTGGCCAAGGGTAATTTTTAAATAATGCTCAAATAATTGGATATCTATATGCAGAATATGAACTGTGTGTGTGTGTGAGTGTGAAAGCAGATGCGTGTGGAGGCCCAAGGTTGACATTAGGTTTTTCCTGATTGTTTTCCACATTATTTTCTAAAGCAAGCGCTCTTTCTGAACTGGAGCTTGTTGATTGGCTAGTCTAGCTAGCTAGCTTACCCTCAGGAATTTCCTTTCCCTACTCCTCAGTGCTAGATTATAGGCAGCTAACCATGCCTGTCTGTCTCTTATCTGGGCTGTAGGGATTCAGTCAGCCTGATGACTGGAGTTGTTCCTGGAACCCACATGCTGGACAGAGAGAACTGTTTCCTAAAAGCTGTCCTCTGACCTCCACATGTGTGCCATGGCGCCTAGGTGGCCCCTGCCCCACTAAATAAGAAATATAAGAAAAAAATTAAAACTTGGGACTAGAGAGAGTTACAGACAGCTGTGAGCCACCATGTGGGTTTTGGGAATCAAACCCAGGTCCTCTACAAGAACAATCAGTACTATTAACCACTGAGTCATCTCTCTAGTCCCAAGGGGATCAGATACTCTTTTTTCTGGCCTCCACTGGCATCAAACACACATGTGCACAGACATACATGCAAACAGACATCCATACACATAATTAACATTTAAAACCAGCCTTGTGTCGTGGTCCACACCTTTAATCCCAACAGAGACAGACAGATCTCCGCATTCAAGGCTGGCCCACTCTACATAGAAAGCCTCAGGACAACCAGAGCTATGCAGAGACCCTGCCTCAAAAAACAAAAATCCCCAAAACCAAAACCTTAAAAATGATACACCAGGCCAGGCTTGTTGGTGCATGCCTTTAATCCCAGCACTCAGGAGGCAGAGGCAGGTGGATTTCTTGAGTTTAAGGCCAGCCTGGACTATAGAGCGAGTTCAGGACAACCAGAACTACACAGAGAAACTCTGTCTCAAAAAAAACCAAACCGCCGGGCGGTGGTGCCACTTGGGAGGCAGAGGCAGGCGGATCTTTGCGAGTTCGAGGCCAGCCTGGTCTACAAAGTGAGTCCAGGACAGCCAGAGCTGTTAAACAGAGAAACCCTGTCTCAAAAAAAAAAAAAACCAAACCAGCCGGGCGGTGGTGGCGCATGCCTTTAATCCCAGCACTTGGGAGGCAGAGGCAGGCGGATCTTTGTGAGTTCGAGGCCAGCCTGGTCTACAAAGTGAGTCCAGGACAGCCAGGGCTACACAGAGAAACCCTGTCTCAAAAAACCAAAAAAAAAAACCAAACCAAAGCAAAACAACAAAAATAAAAACCAAAATAAACCACGTCCTATATGGCCCTATGTTCTCACTCAACAAAAAGGAATACATGTGTATTTATGAAGACGTGTCTATGCATGAATGTTCATAATAATTCAACTTATAATAGAAAAAACCTGGAAGTAAATGTTCATCCACAAGTGAATGAATAAAAATAATTGTGATGTACTGGGTGTGTTATGCACACCTTTAATCCCAGCACTCAGGAGGGAGAGGCAGATAGATCTTTCTAAGTTGAGGACATCCAGGACTACATAATAAAGAGACCCTATCTCCAAAACAAAACAAAAAACACCCAGGCCTGTTATGTATTAATACAGTGTCATACTTTTAAGTAAATGAGCTGGGTTTTGTTTTGTTTTGGGAGATTTAGACTGTAGCCTAGGCTGGCCTCAGACTCAGCAATGTCTCTGCATAACCCCTCCTGAATTCTGGGGCTATGGGAATGAGCTGCCACACTCAGCTAAGAAGGAACTATTGATTGTACCTACCAATGTGGGAAAATCTCAAATACTTATCCTTGGGCTCAGTGAAAGAAAGAAGACAAGCTAAAAAAGTACATACATTATGATTCTTATTTAAACTCTAGAAAATGAAAACTAATTTTATAGATGGGAAACAGGTGAATGATTACCTTAGGAAAGGACATTAAGACTAGGAAAGGAGAGATAGGATTTCAAAGGACCTTAAGGAAATGTGGGGATCTTCATCTTTATGCTATGTCGATGGTTTGTTTCACTGTGTGTGTGTGTGTTTTCCCTTAGTTATTACTCTTTACTTACTTTTGTTGTAACATTACATGTTAGAGAATGTATAGATGAATAGTGACCTCCTGAATGTTGGATGAACAGAGAACCTTATATCTGCTCAGCTCATGAAGCTGGTGCCTCAGCACTCCCAATTTGGCACTGACGTCCTTCAAGATTCTTGCAGAGTTCCAGGTCTTCAGTCCACTCTGGAAGGCTGAAGGAGTTGGCCCCGCTGTCAGTAATGGAAGGTAGGGAAGCAGCAGCACTTGGAACAGACAAACTTTTCTGCCGAGGAGCAAAGGCAGGCAGGCCCTACTCCCATTCTTCTGGAGCACTTTGCATGTGGACTTCCAGTGCAGTCAACTTCGTTTTTCAAGACAGGTTGTCATTGAACTTGGAGCTTGCTGGCTAGGCTAGACTGTATATATGATTTGCAGAAGTATGCACCTGTTGGAAGTGCCTCAGAGAACTAAAGAATCCCTCATTGCTACACCTAATTTGCCCCAGACAATATTTCTTTATCCTGTAAGCACCGAGCACCTATGAGCAGACCTTAAGGAAAGCAGATTCAGGTACAGTAATGTTCAGAACAAGGTCCTAAAATTTTTTGAGAAGGGGTTTCTGTGAAATTATTTTAAATAATAACACATGATATCCTGATGACAATAAGCAAAAATTACACACAACTTCAAGTAGATCCTAAAAACAGTTTTGAGATGTTATGACAAGTTCAGCATCATAAAGAAACATCCCATATATGCTGGATCCCATGTTGTTTAACAGACCTTATTAATAACTTAAGATGCTTTAAAGAACAACTAGTACAGAAACCATGACCTACAACAACAGCCAAGAATGGGTTTGTTAGCCAGTCACTCAGGGTTAACTGTGGCTGTTTAAGTTCACTGTTGTTTTTTGCATTCCTGCTACCTGCTTGGTAATGAATTGTTTTCAAACTACATCCTTTTATTACACTCAGCTGCTTTCTCTATCTTAACTTTCAAAATAAATTTTATTGGGGCATAACTAAAATGCAACTAACTATAGAGTCTAAAAGGTGTAACTTTCTAAGTTTTGACTTTTTTTTGAGTTTTTGTTGTTGTGGGGTTTTTTTGTTTTGTCTTATCTTGTTTTTGGTTTTCGAGACAGTTTTTTCTGTATAGCCTTGGTTGTCCTGTAACTCACTCTGTAGACCAGGCTAGCCAGGAGCTCATAGAGATCCACCTGTCTCCCGAGTGCTGGGATTAAAAGTGCACACCACCACCGCCTGGCTTAACATATGTTTTTGTAAAAGCTATGAGATGAGGGCAGAGGAGTTCAGGAGACATTTCTATTGGTAAAGTACAAATTTTTTAAAAGTAATTAACTTGCTTCTGATAAAACAAACATAGTAGTAATTTTATAGTAGTAATTTGATGGCAGTGGATTGTATTACTATGTCATATTGTTACAGTAATAGTTCTATAACTTGATAAATATCACTTTGTTTCTAATTATATGGTGTTGTAGAAAGTGAAGCATGTAAAAGAAGAGGAGCTTAGCCTCTTAGTGACACCATCTTAATTAAGATCAAAGAGTACGTAAGTTCTGTTTGGGAAAATGTCCAAGTGAAACGGTTGTTATTGAATACTTTGGCTCCATTAATTAGATTGGTTAGTAGAAAAGATGTAGTGAATTAAATGCTCCTGTGTTTCCAAGCCCTAGGAGGAAAAGAAAAGACAAAGGAAGATAAGCATACCACGTGCATGTTCTGCCAAGGGAGTCTAACTCATTCTTCACCAGTGGCTTGGAGTAGAAGTCAACATATGACTGCTAAGCTCAAATATCCAGGGGCAGAATGAAATTGATATCTCGCATAAGTTGTGCATTATTTATTGTGTCTGATAAAACAGCAACATATGCTTAGTGCTTTTAGCTCTGCCCATATAATACTCTGTACTCTAGGAGTTATAGTCCTACATCAACTCTTTTACAGTAAGAACTTTGATAGTCTATATGAATTACCACCCACAAAGTTCAACTCCAGATGAAGGAGAACCAGTGACACAAGTGAATGAACAGAGAAACAAACACTGTCGCAACTTTAGGAAATAGTATTGTCCCCACTATAATTATGTACTATAAGTGCTTCTGACAAAAATCAAATACAAAGTTTTACTTTTTAATAACAAAAAACAAAGTATGAAGAATAGAAATGGTGGCTGGAGATATAGCTCTGTGGGTAAGGTGCTTCTTGTACAAGCATGAAGTCCTGAGAGACACTTGTCAGCACCCATGTAAAAGCTCCTGGGGAAGGGGGGGGGGAGGGCTCAGGAGGAGACAGATGGTGGATCCCAGGAGCTCAGTAGCCAGCCTGTGGAGTCTATTCATTCCAGTTTAGTTTAATTGTTCAGCCCTGTTTATGCTTCTTGAGCTCTTGTGCTAATTTACTTTTCATATGACTAGAATACATTCTCTGTTCTCTCTCAAACTGGGCTCTAAGTACCTCTTGCCTTTTATTTGAGTCACATTTGAAATCTCTGTGGTCCCTGGGTTTCATTATACTGAATATCTATTTAGTGTCAGCACCTGTCCTGGTACCTCTAAGGGGGCCCACAATTCCCTCCTTGGTTTTAGACAAAGGATACAATTGGTTTTATGAAGGCAGTCATTTGTTGTTTGCTTTGACCATGGACCCTCACCCTCCTTGACCCATTTTATTTCTGTTTAATATGTTTACTTTCAGCCCTAAAGTTGAACATCTTTATCCAGACTGGAGACCAAAAGCTGAGCAAAATGAATGTGCTGACATCTTAACTGAGGAGAACTTGGGGCAGTTGCCAGTGCTAGTACAGGAGCTCATTCGTGTGCACCCTGACATCTAGCACCTGGCTCTTCACAGAAGGTAGAATGGAAATTTGAAACAATGTGGTCTAGGTTGCTTTTAGATGGATGATGAGGGTGGGGATATACCCCAGTACAGGTGGCTTGAATTAGCAAGATATGGGTGTTTGATGATAGCTGGGCAGTGTCTTCTCTGCCCTCAGCATGGCTGCTTCCATCATCAGCACTATCCTCTCAGCCACCCATTAGAAACTGTATTTTCCCTCTTCTCATATAGCTCCTCATCTGAGAAATGACTCAGGGTTACATGCTTACAGTAGAGAGTGGGCCTGGTAGAACACTGAGGTTTTACAGAAGATATCTCATTAATTGTATTCTTTGTTAGCTGAGTGTTTTCCATCCATATTTCCATCTATTAGAACGGAAGGTTTAAGAAGGAGTTCTGGACATAAGTTTATTTTTAAAAGGTGGGTGAATGGAGAAGGGGAGAGGTCCTTGTCCTCACAGAAAAGCATTAGGGAGACCAGGAATGTTAAATAAGTAGGGTTATCTCTTCAAAGGAAGCAATGTATATCCTATTTTCTGCCCAGAAAGCTGGGAATGGTTAATAGCCTGGTGACTTTTACACTATCTGTGTGACAGAGACCACATGAGATCCCCCCACCTTAAGATGTCACATGTAGTCAATCCATAGAACTCATCTTTATGGAAAACATCACATGTACTGTACAAAGAGTTTTGATATAGTCGTGCCTTAAGCTTTATTGTGCACGTGAGATTGAGTTGATTATTACTAGGAAACTTTTTTCTAAGTTGTGCTGTGCTTAAATATGCCTAAAATAAACTGCCTGGTGTCAGACTCTCCAAGTTTGAACCAGCACTGGCTACTGAGTTGTGGTGACCCAGACTTCCTTCTTGTCTCACACTGATGACACTCTGCTGGCCTCAGTTGCAGACACCCCCCCTCACTGATGGGTTTAAGACCCAGTCAAGGATATGTGAAAACACAGAAAACCAGATCCAAAACTGGACCACAGGAATTAGATCTTTTGTCTAGTTATAGCCATTTACAAATCTTTGCCTTTGGCTGCTCCATTCACAGGTATCTAGTGTGACACAGCAAGTTTCAGCTTATTGTACCTTAGGATGCACAGACAGTATAACAGAGATACTTATTAAAAAGTTGTGGTAAACTGTGCATGACCTAAAACCTATCATCTGAACCATTAATACATTGTCCACTCTGTATTTTTTTAGGGGTGAGGGGGAGGAGGGATCATATAACCCAAGATGGCCTCCAACTTACTACTCAGCCAAAGAGGCCTTAATTCCTGATCCTTCTGAGTGCTGGGCTTAGAGGTATGAATTACCAGTACTGTGGTACTGTGGATTGAACCCAGGACTGTATGCATGCTAAGCAAGTACTGTACCAGTCAAGCTACTTCCCTAGCCCAACTTTTAATTATATGCATTATTTTTAAATTTAAATGTCCACTATGTAAGAGGACTAGCTAGTTAGATTTTTGTTATTATTTGCTGTGAGGGAAGGGGTACTAGGGATAGAGTTTAGGGCTGTGCACATGACAGGCAAGTACTCATTCACTGAGCTTCATCCTAACCTTTAGCAAATCTTTAAGTCCATTGTTGCAGAATATTTGATCACATTGTGAACCCCAAGACTGTGAATTGAAACACCTGTTTCTAATTGTGGGATGGCTTAGCCTTTAATCATCCTAGAGCTTTCTGTTTACTAAAAAAAAAAGTACTTGTGATGTAGATCTGCCTTAGCACACACCCTTATGTGCTTTCTGTACACAGGATTAGATAAAGTTAAACCCAGGTCAAGAGGCAGAACAAGAAACCAGCTGACAGGGACTAAACAGAAAGGAGGGGTATTGAACTGAGGGGATTTAAGACAATGTGGAGAAGGAGTTGAGAGTTCTTCCTTTGGGTTTTCTCTTTCAGAAAGTTTTCTCCTTTAAGGCTTCTTTAGGTTCTTCTGGGCTTTTTAGCTCTGGGCTTTTTCCTTAGAGTTTTCAACTAAATAGGAAGATCAGCTGGATGCTTTCTTTGCCTCTCTGAGCTAGCAGGTTTTCATCCAAGGATCTGACTCCTGAGTTATCCTTGATAAAAGTCAAATGAGTGGTATATTTTAGTTTTTTTAAAACAACAGTTCATAAGACCCCAGAACTCTTATGGTTTCTGGTGCACTGTACTTTCATGCCTCCAAAATGTCAGAAGTCTACTACTATAGTAAACAAAGGATTGCATTTTCTCATAGAATACATTTCTGATTGACTGTGTTATGTATTAGTATTAGTTTTATATTTCTGATCCTGAGAGTGGGCTGAGAATCACTCTGTAATAATGATAAAGATCTTCATTTATATTCTAAATATAACATAACAGTTGATTGGCTATCTAGAGTCTTTAAATTTTTTACATTTATTTTATGTTTATGAGTGTTTTGCAAGTGTGTATGCTTGGGCACCACTTTCATGCCTGGTGCTGGAGGTTATTGAGTGCCCTTGAAACTAGAATTGCAGATGTTTTTAAGCTACCATGTGGGTGCTGAGAATTGAACCTGGTCCTCTGGTAGAATAATCAGGACTTTTAACCACTAAATTAACCATCTCTCCTGGACCTCAGATTCTTTGATCAGGCTCACCTTTTGTTTTTTTTTTTTTCCTCAGGATTCCCCACATATCCTTATACACATTGCCACACATCATATATAAGGGAAGGAACACTCTTTCAGATGTTGGGGCAGGGATGATTTTTGTCAGTGAAGGTTGGGTAGGTATTCTGTGCAGGGACAGATCAGACAGTGTTGCTGTTGATGCTTTCCTTCCTATCTGGTCTGGTTTCTAATCAGTTAACCTGCTGCCCATCCTCTTAGGACTATAAATACTAAAACTTATTCTCTCCTGGCATCCACAGCAGTTGACCTCTCTGCAAGCATTACAAATCTTGAGGAAAGGAGCATTTCCTGTGGTTTTCATTTATTCGTAATGGTATGTTTCCAGTAATGGTGAAGTAGTTTGATTCTGGAGACCACTGGTGGTCTGTTCATTGCCTGAATAACTATGCTATTCCTAATGATACCATTACTCCTATTTTATCAGTGTTTATTGGCTGCAGTTATTCATATGTAAAAGTAATTTTGCCTAGTACCTATTATATAAAGTAGAATTTATTATGTTTATTTCTCATATAATTTTCTAGTTTTCATAAGGTTTTGCAATTTTATTTCCTCTTCATGACAAAACCCATATCATTGATTATTATTACTGCTTTGCTCACTTACTACTTTGCATATCCACAATGCAGATAGATCTCTCTTAACATAATATGGGGGGTACAAAGGAGAAGGAAAGACAGGGTTCGGGGCTGCTGTGACCCCAGTTGTTGGATGTGAGCTGGAAAGTTCCTTCTATGTTCTTTATTTTGTTTTTTCTCCTTTAAGGAATTCCTCCATGTTGTTGACTTTTCAGAGGTCTAAGCAACCATGTTAGTTCCTTGTAACGCTATATCAGAATACCTAAAACCAGGCAGTTTATAATGAACAGAAATTTGTTGACTACAGTTCTGGCATCAGGGAAGTCCTGAGGTGCCAGCTGGCAAAGGCCTTGCTGCATTGTAATGTTGCAGAACATGAGAAGTCGAGGGAGGCCCAGAGGGAACAAACTTTCCGATTCATTAAGGTGCCAGTACCACTGTGAAGAAGCAGCATTTGTGTCCAAAACACTCCTTTAAGGTCCCACGGTTCAATCAGTGTCTTTGGAGAGAGCAGACATTCAAGCTGTAGCAGTTTCCCTTGGTTTTCAAGGTTTTAGAAAGGAGTTATCTGGACAGCTCTGGGAAGGTGTTAAATAAGGATAAGTCACATCTTCTGTAAGCCCTAAGAGGAGTTTTTAGTGATGTTATTCAGACATTAAAACACATTCCTGCTTACACTTTGCCTGGAATTTTCTATGCTCTTGCCTTTTGCATTTCTTGATTTTCAGCATAGACACTCCTTTTGAGAATGGCCTTCCCTGACCATCCTAATTGTGTGTCCTGTGTAACTCTTTCTCTGCACTTCCTTTAAACTGTTTTTCAGTAATTAACCATAATATTATATCTTTACATTTCTCCTATGTTTGACCATCAGGCTTATGTAGCCACCTACCTCTTACACATTCATACATTTAATTTTTGCTCTTTAAATTTTTTCCTTTATTTTATGTGTATGGGTGTTTTGCCTACCTGTCTGTCTGTGCACCGTGTGTGTGTGGTGCCCTCTGAGACCAGAAGAGGGCATTGGGGTGCCTGTGCAGGGCCAGGTGGGTGTGAGGAACTGGAGCAGCCTGCGCTCTTAGCCATTGAGCCATCTTTCCAACACGGTATTTACTCTCAGATGATTCTAGACTATCTACTTTTTCATCAGATACTGGGAATACAGACAGTCCTGGCCTCTTCCCCTGACTTTGTGGGTTTATACTTTAAAACAAATAGTAGAATACAGTCAGTCCTTATTATTCCTAGCTAAGTTACAGCACGAGAACATGCTGTTATTTTGCTTTAGTTCTCACATTATAAACAAGTATAGTTTTGTGCTGTATGTACTCCCATGATGATTTTGACTTTTTTTTTTTTTGAGACAGGGTTTCTCTGTGTAGCTCTGGGTGTCCTACAACTTATTCTGTTGACCAGGCTGGCCTGGAATTCAGAGATCCCACCTGCCTCTTCCTCCTGAGTGCTGGGATTAAAGGCATGTACCTCCACCTGGCTGGTTTTGACATTTTTGTACTTTGTGTGTGTGTGTGTGTGT
>CAJQZJ010032188.1:455691-472209 GCA_907164525.1 Lophiomys imhausi | reverse complement strand
GTGTGTGTGTGTGTGTGTGTGTGTGTGTGTGTGTGTGTGTGTGTGTGTGTGTGTGTGCTGTTGTTGTTCTTTACAGTGGCTCTAAGTGTATGTTAAAGTGTTGTAGTGGTCCGGAGCAGAAGCAGGCTATGATGTGCCTTACACATTTGATAAGCTTTGTTATGGCATTGTTTATAGCGCTTGGCCATGGGTTCAATGCTAATGAATCAACAGTGTACTTATATTGATGTTTGAAACAGGTTACATACTGATTGGTTGGCAAAAACTAAAAGAGCAGAAGTTAGTAGGAACATAATTCAGTACTTCCTCTAAAACATGGAAAGATACCTTCTAATCTAATCCAACCTGCTTTCTCTAGGAACAGTGACTTTACCTAACTACCAAGAGTAAACACCATTTGCATAGTCTCTAGATACCTTGTAATCTAATCTAATCTGTTTCCTCTAGGAGCAGTGACTTTATGTAACTATACAAGAGTAAACACCATTTGCATAGCCTCTATATGTAAAGAAAAGGAGGGGAATTGTATAAGAAGGAGGTCTCTTTAGTTTGGTCTTCTTGGAAAGTATCAAAAAAAATTTAAGATTTATTTGTTTGTTTGTTTATGGGTATTCTGTCTGCATGTACACCTGCATTCCAGAAGAGGGCTTCTGATCACATTATAGATGGTTGTGAGCCACCATGTGGTTGCTGAGAATTAAACTCGGGACCTTTGGAAGACCTCTTAACCACTGACCCATCTCTCCAGCCCAGAAGTATCAAATTTTAAGTTGAGGTCCATGGAACAAATAATGGAGCATTTTAGTCACCAGGAATGCCCCTCCCTCAAGTGTTAGAGATCAAACCTGTTCTAGACAAGTCCTTCCATTGACCACATTTCCAGCCCTTGCTTTGTTTGTAATTTTACTGCTGCTGTTTTGTTGGTTCTGTTGTTGTGAGATGGGCTCCCTGTGTAACTCTGGGTAGGCCTGAACTCTGTGTAGTCCATACTAGTCTCACACTGCCCCTGCCTCCTGCAGTGCTGAGTCACGGCCAGGTTGGTGGGATTTTTTTTTTTAAGGAATTGAAAGAAAAGTAATGTGGTTTTTAAGATAGCACAGGATGAAACTGGAAGAGAAAGCAGAAACCTGATTATATGACTTTTCAGAGGCTATGCTGAGGAGCTTAAGTTTGGACTATGTAGTGGGAGGGCATTGGAAAGTTTTAACCTGGGAGTGAGGTGATCAGCTTTACATTTTTGAAAGGTAGTCTTTCTTCTGTGAGGGAAGGTTTGAAGAAGATGGGTGAAATGGAATTAGAAGTGGCTCAGTCAGCCGGACGTGGTGGCGCACGCCTTTAATCCCAGCACTTGGGAGGCAGAGGCAGGCGGATCTCTGTGAGTTCGAGGCCAGCCTGGTCTACAAGTTTGAGTCCAGGACAGCCAGGGTTACACAGAGAAACCCTGTCTCAAAAAAAAGAAGTGGCTCAGTCTACCTGTATCTGTCCCTGAATGGGTTTCACGATTGTAGTTTGCCATCTTCTCTGCTCCACTGTGTAACTTCATCCGGATCATTCTGCCTTGTCCTTGCCCCACTATAAGTCGAGTGGGGGGGGGGGTGGATCCGATCTGTTGAAGTCACTACCTTACCATTCCACTGCCCTCCTTAAACCCCCAGTCACTGTCCAGACCTCTTAATGGCCTGGTCTGCATACTTCTCAATTACTGTCATCACTGGTTTTTGCTTAGCAGTTAATTTCCCATGTGACATCCCCCCTTACACACACTTGACTTGTTTGGGGCCTGTTTACTCTGCTTTGCTCTTGAATCCTTTGTAATTACCACCCTGGGGTGTGTGGTGGGTAAGTGCTCGTGATACACTGCCCTATGGTACCCAAAGCAAGAACTTTACACTCACTATTTTGTATTGATTCTCATTTGTATGTCAGTCCGTCCTCCTTCACAATTAGACTTTATTTAGTGTGGTAGGGTTGTTTTGTTTGTTTGTTTATGTCTCCAGTACCATGTTGTTTTTTGGATTATGAGAAACATAGCAGATGTTTTTGAAATAGATCTGTTTATAGTTGTCAGTTAAAATGTATTGTATGTGGTGGGGTGGCACATGCCACAGTGTCCCGTGGAAGTCAGAAGAATACTTTGAAGTGGTCATCCCTTTCCATCTTGGAGATTTCAGGGATTGAACTCAGGTCATAAAGTTTTCATGGCAAGCCTCTTTGCCTGCCTGGTAAGATACCTCTGACCCCAGTCATTGCTAATTTGTTGACCAGAATTAGTTGATTTTTTTGTTTTTTTGAGACAAGGTTTCTGTGAGTAACAGAGCGTAGCTCTCCTGGTCTCACTTTATAGACCAGGTTGGCCTCGAACTCAGAGATCCGCCTGCCTCTGCCTAATACTTTTTTTTAAGATTTATTTATTTATTATGTATACAGTGTTCTGTCTGCATGCATGCTTGCAGGCCAAAAGAGGGGACCAGATCTGATTATAGATGGTTATGAACCACCATGTGGTTGCCTGGAATTGAACTCAGGACCTCTAGAAGAGCAATCAGTGCTCCCAACCTCTGAGCCAAATCTCCAGCCCCTAATACTTCTTTTTGATAGCATCTTTTGGTGAATGAAAATATAGAAATAAAGGAATAATGATGAGCAACTGGAATAAAAGTGGTGTTATAAAAGTATATACTCATTCATTTATTCCAAAATTGTTTATAGAATGGGGCTGGGGAGATGACTTAGAGGTTAAGAACACTGGTTGCTGTTTTAGAGGACCTGATCTCTAATACCCACAATGCAGCTCATAATCATTTGTAACTCCAGAGGACCCAACACCCTCTTCTGGCCACTATACTACATACACCAAGGATGCTTGTGGTCCACAGACATACATACAGACAAAACACTCATCAACAAAAGTACTAATAAAAATTTTTAAAAAGTTATTGAATGATAGGAGATGTTCTAAGAATGGAGTATACTGAGCAGAACAGTTTCTTGTCCTGTTGGAGTTAAAATATATATGCACATAACTACCAACACCCAATATATAAATATATATATATATGTATTATATATATTATATATCATTTCCATCCAATACATATGTTATGATACTACATACAGACTTTAAGTTCTAGACCACTTTGAGAGTTGCAGGAAATTTAGATAGTTCCCATATGTAACATGCTTTATTACATTGTATGTTAGTGTGATGTCTCTTAGTGTTCATGAACTAATATTGATAAATGAATGCCATCTGAAGTCTGTGCTTTATTCAGATATTCTTGGTTTTTCCCTCATGTCTCCTTTTGGCCAGACTTTCCCCTTACCCCATGACACTTTTTCAGAATGTTTTTTGATGACCTTGAGGGAATACTGGTAATGCATGTTAGACAACATAAGATACTCCTCAGTTTGTGGTCACCTGCTAGAGTTCTTGGGAATAGGAACAATGGCAAAAATGTCTTTTAAACTTTTTTTTTAATATTTGCTATATGTGTGCATACCACACATACAGATATGGAAATGAGAGAATAGCTTGCGGGAGTTGGTTGGTTGTTTTTCACCTTTACCCTGTGGGTTCTAGATGCTGCCCCCTCAAATGTTACCCTTCTCATGTTGCACTACTGGTATATGATCTCACTGTGAGTTAGCACTGTTACTTCCCTGCTCACCTGGCTGAGGTGGTATGTGTGACATTTTATATGGTTGTCTTTTCCCACCTACTTTTGCCTTTTGCTTCATGGGTTAGGAGTTGTGCTTCACTCTCTTGAGGTGGCAGCACCTATATAAATCATTCAAATTCTTCTGTATAATAGAGTTATCCTTTTCCCATTAATAAATTAAGCATTTATTTCTGCCAGTATGGACATGTGGTGTGGATAGCTGTTACCTCTAAATTGAAACATTCCTCAGAGGTGGGGGTTGGGGCTCAGTAGACTAGGTATATTAGTTAATTTTGTATTGTGATAAAATACTGTGACCATAAGCAGTTTATTGTAAAAGAGGCTTCGTTGTTTTGTTTACTATTCCAGAGGGCTAGACATCTACAATGACTGATAAGGCACTGCAAAGGAGGTTAGAGCAGGAAACTACGCCAGCCTATCCCAGCCACACATTGGAAGCAGAGAAAGAGAGAGACTTGGAAGTAGGGTAAGCCTGTAAACTTTCAAAGCCACCTGCAGTGATGCAAGGCTCCAGGCTCTAAATGTTTCATGTCTTAGTTACTTATCTGTCACTGTGTCCAAGCACGTGATCAAGGCAACTTATATAAAAAAGTATTTAGTTGGACTTACAGTTTCAGAGGGTTAGAGTCCATGAAGGCAGAACAAAGGCATGGAGGCAGGAAGAGCAGAGAACTCACATCTCAAAAAGTGTTAAGCAGCAGGCAGAGAGAGAAAGAGCACTCTGGGAATGGACCAAGTCTTTTGAAACATGAAAGCCTGCCTCCAGTGACGTGCCTCCTCAAACAAGGCCACACCTCTTAATTCTTCTCAAACAATTCCACTACCTGGGGACCAAGTGTTCAAATAGCCAAGCTTATGGGGCGGTATTTCTCATTGTACAAATTACGCCCAGGAACTTCATAAAACTTACAAGACTTGGGAGGTCCTGCTTGAAGGTAATAAAAACACTAAATAATTTCTAGGGAGAAAGGAGAGACTCTCTGGGGGTGCCTGTAAGTTGCTTGAAGAACTGTATTGATGCTGGATTGGGCTTTTGGGTAATTTTGTTGCTTTTGAGCATCCATGCTCCTATAATTAGCTCCAGTAAACTCTTTGGTTCAGTAATCAATACTTGAGTGGAATCATTTCTTTGGTCTATGTATTTCCTGTTTGAGGTGAATTGAGGTTTGTTCATGTCTCTCTAGGAAAAGTCACATAACATATGGATACCCTGGATTAAAATCTAATGTTTATTTTCTTGCTCAAATTGTTCTACCCTTATCAGTCTTTGAGAGCTCATTGAGTTGGTTCCTCAGTCCCTTTGCTCTACTTATCTACTTTTTGAGCATTTAAAAAAATTTTTGATGCTATGAGGGGTTCAGCTGTCAGTTTGGAAATTTTAAATAACTTCAGTGATTCTGTGTAGAATTTGGAATATGTAGATTTGCATGAATATGAACCAGAATGTGAATGGATTGGAATATTTTCAATATTGCTGGGCATGGTGGCACATTCCTTTAATCCGAGCACTTCAGAGATAGAGGCAGGTGTATGGATCTCTGTGAGTTCGAGGCTAGCCTGGTTTACAGAGCAAGTTGCAAGACAGCCAGGGACATATAGAGAAACAAAAAATAAAAGGATTTTTTTCCAATACTGAATTTTGGGGGGCGGGATTAATTTGTGTGGCTGTTCCTCACAGATGATTATTAATTATCTCTACACATTATGTTTATGACCACAGTTTTATGCTTTCAGTTTATTCAGATACAGGTTTTACTTTCCATTAGGGAAGCTTGATGTCTCCTGCTTTCAGGAGCTGAGCAAATATCATTCTGGCAGAAATGCTCCAGCAATTGTGTGTGCTGAGTGGTAAGATTGGTTCATCTAAAAATGGACTCCACAGTATTTGGTTTTTGGTTGTAATTACGAGTCATGCTTGCCAGAAATTAAGTTTATCCTTTAAAAGCCTGGAATTCTTTTTTTTTTTTTTTTGGTTTTTCGAGACAAGGTTTCTCTGTGTAGCCCTGGCTGTCCTGGACTCACTTTATAGACCAGGCTGGCCTCGAACTCACAAAGATCCACCTGCCTCTGCCTCCCAAGTGCTGGGATTAAAGGTGTGCGCCACCACCGCCCGGCTAAGCCTGGAATTCTTAATATGTTTTTTCTCTAGCTAAATATCTCAGAGTCTGTTATGAAACTATCGGTAATTCCATTATATACTCATGCTCTGCTTCTCCTGAGATGCACTGGTAGAATGACATGTAGGCTTGACTACAGCCTTTCTTCAAGGAAACTGACCCCAAGAACAAATGAAGGACCGGTCCTTTTAATAGGTAGTGTGATACCGGTCTTCTGTTTTCAAATTAGGAAGAAATTGTGTGTTATTATGTAAAGAGAAAATGGGAGCTTTTAATTTAGTGAGAATTAAGGAAGAGAACAAAGTCTGTTGGGTCCTCTTTTGAGTTTTATTATAGATACTGAAAGCCAAGAGGCCTTTTGAAAATAGTCCATAGTTCTAGTTAATTTTCTATACTGTTAACTGACTCATCTTTATAACTCTTTAGCCTTTACAGATTTCTCTGTGTCATTTACTAGAATTGATATTGAATGGATCTCCTCTTCCGTCATACAAGGGAACAGATCAGGTAGAAAGGGTTGTGTCCAGTGTTGATGTATTCAGTCCCCATGGCTCTGATGTCTGATTCGCCAGAGCAGAGTGGGAGACCCTGGGGTTATCATCACAGCCTATCACCATCCACTGTTGGGTTGTCAGACACCCTTAGGAGATAATGTCACATTCCTCTCTGGGGAGCCTGGTGGCCTCAATGGATACTCTAGGAGCCTTTAGGAGTAAAAATACCCAGCATTGTCTAGGTGCCTCTAGGTTTTCAGATTTTGGTGGTGAGGGGAGGTGAATAAAGTTCGTGACTCAAGCTTGGAATTTGCAGAGTAGTCTTTTCAGGCTGTTGACTCTGTTATCCTTGGGATGAGCATGTGTATAGCTTAAAAAGCTATGTTCTAGTCTATGTTCAGATTAGTGCAATTAAAGATGGGTTTTAAATTTTCTAGTAAATTAAACTACCTACTTTTCTCTATCCACTCTTGTCTCTTTTTCTCTTAATGAACAATACTTTTTGCCTGAACCTTTAGAAACATCTCTTCTCATACATGACCCTTGTCACAAATGGCCAGTACCCTGTCTCTTCCTCTTTCTACCTAGAAAATACACACAGAAGAGTGGAGGCTGGAGCAATCATTTCCTTGGATGCACACTGGTGTGGTATGTTTTCCTATGTGTATAAAGCAGTGGAGGGATCATCGTAGCATCTGGTAGTCTCAGCTGGAGTTAGGATTGTAGTAGTGAAGACTGGGTCAGCATTTGAGCAGTTTTGCTCCCTGGTGTTAATGGGATTAGTTCCTGTGGTCTGCGGAGTCCACAGTACAGGCAGTGTAAGTAAGCAGGTTCTCCTGTCAGCAGAGTCAGCAGAAGTTTTTAGAATGGGACTTGTCAGTGTAGTAGCTCGCTAACCAACAGCTGCACAAAGACCTTGTTTCTATATAGTAGCCAGCAAGGTAGGCTTTAAAAGCAATTGTGACCACTTGTCTGTCTAACCACAATGTTGCTTTCTATTTCATTTGATGCCAGGTCTAGTTGTTTGCCCTATGTATATAGGTAAGCCAGGCTAGACAGCCTTTGAGATGGGGATCTCCTGCCTCTGCCCTTCACCTTGCCAGGAGCACCAAGACTGGAAAGGTGCTGCTTCTCTCAGCCTTATGGGGTTTCTGGGTGTTTGAACTTAGGTCCTCATACTACTTCACCCACTGAGCCGTCTCCCAGTCCTAAGTGAAATTTTTCTAGTACTCACTTTCAGACATGCAGATAGTATAACAGAAAATGAAATCTCCCTAAATAATCTTACCTTCTTCCTCCAAAATTAGGTATATTCTTCCAGATTTATATAATAATGCATATATGTGTATGAAAGTATATATAACCTACATTTCCACTAAATATGTTATTGTAAAATAGCTTCCATTCTCTCATCCTTTTTGGTGTGTGGGATGGGTCATGGTTGTCTCCGAGCACATGTGGGGAAGGAGAACAACTCTCTCTGCCATGTGGGTTCTGGGGTCCAGCTCAGCTTGTCAGGCTTGGTGGCAAGGATCTCCTGCTGCCCTTGTGTTTGAAGACAGAATCTCACCATGCCACTCAGGCTGTCTTTGAACTTGCCATGTAGCCCCGACTGACACTAAACTCTTGTTCTTCCTCCCTTGCCCGCCCAAGTGCTGGGATTACAGGCATGTACTGCCATGTGTAGCTTCTCCTACTTTAAGTAATAGGTTGACAAATACATATAGTTAATTGCTGTTGCTTTCCAGGGTACCTGCTAAAAAAAAGAAATTCGGGGTCTTTGGAACTCCCAGTCACATTACCAAACTATATCTGGCGATTACTTCTTATAAAGCTGCATTTTCAGAGGTGTCCTCACCATACGACTGTAGACAGCACAGAAGGACCAGGAGTAAACTAGAGTGAAACTTCAGTTTCACTTTTGTTCTCAGCACTGTTACACCATTTCAATGACATTTATTTATTTGTGCGTATGCATGCATGGATGTGCACCTTCCATGATGCATATGTGGAGGATAAAGGACAGTTTGTAAGAGTTGGATCTCTGGCCACCACGTGGATTCCCATGTGAGTCCCAGGATTGAACTCAGGTTGTCAGGCTTAGTGGCAAGCACCTTTACCTGCTGAGCCATCCTGTCAACCCAAAGCGTGTCCTTTCCTCTTCCTCTTCCTCCCGTCTGTGGTTCTTACTCTGTGTGTATGTAGTAGGTGAGGACATGAGGTTAGAGTAGTTCTCTTCCATCAATCGTGTGATTTTTGAGGATCTGACTCAGGTTGTCAGGCATGGGGCAAACCCCTTTTCTCACTGAGCTGTGTTATCAAACCCCAGTTCCTTTTAAAAAATTATGTATTATGTTCTCTGATGTGGTGGTCTTATGCCCTTAATCCTAACACTCAACAGACATAGGTGGGTCTCTCTATGAGTTTGAGGCCAGCCTGGTCTACATAGTGAGTTCAAGACCAGTCAGGTTACATATGAGATACTGTCTCAAAAAAACCACCTAGGTAGATAGACAGAGTATATGTGTGTTTGACTATGTGTGGGTATCAGAGCCCAGAGGTGGCAGATCCCTTGGAGCTGGAGTTATTGAAGGAATTATAGGTGATGTAGGTGCTGGGAACCAAACAGGAGAGGATTTGTAAACACACTGAACATAAAGGGATTTGGCTGCTTTCCTTCCCTCATATTTCCATTCTATCTACAAACTCATTGTGCTTTTCAGCGAGTAGCTGGATGTAATCAAAGCCTTTGGCTCCATCACAAGTGAGTATAAGAGAAAAGCTTTTTTCCCATGAACATTTTGGATCAGGAAATAGTGGGTCTTTTATGTTCTTAGTTTCAGATGCAGATACAATCTCTCCCGGATTCAACTGTATATTCAGTTATCCTAATCAATTTCAGAAGTGTGAATGTGTGTGTGTGTGTGTATACATGAACGTGTATGTGGATGTGTGCACTTGTATGTGTGTGTGCAAGCATGTTTGTGTATGTGTGTGCACAGTTTTGTGTGTGTGTGTGAGAGAGAGAAAGAGTTATCAGTGAATTTATTATGAAAATTATATGGCTATACAAATGACCAAAAACAGTGAAGGCAGAAGGACAAAGCTTTAGGATTTAGTTTGTAGCAGGATCACCATACTTTCTCTCTAATGAGCAAGATAGCTTGTAGTTTAGATCTTGCAGACACATGTCTTTCAGGTTATAAGATCACTTCTGCTCTGCAGGATATCAAGGCTTGTTGTAAAATTATATGATCAAGGATAAATGCCAACAGTGAATAAACAAACAAACATTGATGTGATCCCATCAATGAATGATGCAGATTAGTTAGATATTCATATGGAAAAATATTGACACCAAGGTAATATACTAAAATTCTAAGTGGAATTTTAGTTCTAAATGTTAAGTGTAAAAATAAGTAGATACCCATGAGGCTGACGTGTCTAATTTATGAAATAGACATGAGTATCTGAAACAGGAGCCAGAAGCCATAATCATAGAGGAAACATCATAAATAGGATCTCTTTGGTATTAGGACTGACTTATTGCCAGACAGTGCTATGCAAGACACAGTGGGACAGGTCACTTCATCACTTGTAACTGACAGCGGGATTCATATTCAAACCTTAGGGGAGTTCTATAGCCAGGTAAGACAGGCAGTACTATGAAAAGTACTCTCAGAAATTGAGAAGTGTACAGTCCAGGACTAGTTAGTTAACAAAGTCATGACAGGAAAGCCATACGGGCAGGTAGAAGGAGACTCTGTTACAACCCCTTGGGAAAACTCTAGTCACCTAGTGCTCCATAGAAGACATCCCCAAAGTTGGATAAATGGAAATTCTGTCTTGAAATAACACCCAGAGCAACAAAATGAAAGAAAATGTGTTTCAAATGGAGAAACGTAAGAAGAAGAAAAAATATGGGAAGAAGTATAAACAACTTAACAAAAATAGAAAGGGAAATGGGGAAATAATACAGTAATAAAAATGAAAGAAAAAAATCAGGGAGTGTGAGCTAATTATTAGACTAAATGTGAACAGATGAAATTCTCCCACTAGAAGATAAGTTAAATCACCCTCTGTGTGGGTGCATACTTTAATTCCAGCACTGGGGAGGCAGATCTGGGAGACAGAGATAGATGGGTCTCTTGAATTTGAGGCCAGCTTGGTCTAAATAGTGATAACACAGTAAATCTCCAAACAAAAAGTAAACAGTAGATTGTAGGCTTCATTCACTTAAGATAGACAGTTTAATCCTTATCATGTATGAAATATGCTACGTATTAGACAAAAACAAAACAGGTAAAGGGATATTTGGCAAAATCCTAGCATTGCATAATGTTTCTGTGCACCCTTTCAATATGGGATTTATTTTTTTTTTGTTTGTTTGTTTTTTAACATTTATTTATTTATTAATTATGTGCACTGTATTTGCTCTACATAAATGCCTAGGCACAAGACCTCAATGTAGATGGTTGTGAGCCACCATGTGGTTGCTGGGAATTGAACTCAGGACCTTTGGAAGAACAGCCAGTGCTCTTAACCTCTGAGCCATCTCTCCAGGGATTTAGAGTAACTAAATACAGTCAGAAAATATATTAGCTGGTTACATTTGGTGCTCACTCTCTTTTGCTTTACATTGTTAAATGGTTGATCTTTCTAAAACTTATGAGACTCAACAGAGTCATTTTTCCAGAGAAGATACACAAATAAACATGTAATCTTCAGCAGCTTTAAGTGTCATAGAAATGCAAACCAGAGCATGAGCTGCTACTTCATAGACACAGAGTGCTTTGTGAAGAACTATGGGGAAATTGAAATTCCAAATGGTACTCTTGGAATATAATACAACTACTTTGGAAATAGTCTAGCCTTTTCTTAGAGGGTTAAACTTGGGGTTGGGTTGCCATATAGTGCAAGTTCTACTCCTAGATTATTAATTTCTGAGTATTGAAAGCAAATGTGGGGGTGAGGTGTCAGTAAAATGGCACAGTTGGAATGGGTGCTTGCTGCCAAGTCTTATGATGTGAGTTTAGTCCCCATAACCCACATGGTGGAGGAAAAGAACTGATTCCTGCAAATTTGTCTTCTGATATACAGGCAAACACACAGACACACGTACACACACCATGTATGTGAGTGTGTGTGTGTGCACACGTGTATGTGTTCATGTATAAAAATTTGTAAAAGAACCTTTTATTGGACTAAAAGGGGGAGCCTTTAGAGGGAAAAAGATACACTTTAAATTTAAAAAAAAAGGAAGATAGGAGGGTGAGGGGGAAGAGAGTAGGAGGGTGGGACCCGGAGGGAGAGGAGGTGGAGACTATGATTGAGATATAACTTGAAGAAATAAATAAATGTTATAAAACATTTGTATGTGGCTGGGGCTGAAGTCATAGAGCACTTGCCTAGCCTACACAAGGCCCCTGAGTTTGATCCTTAGCATTACATAAAACAAACTTGTATGTGCATGTTCATAATCGTGATATTGATAAAGTACAACAGTCAGGGCTGAAGCATAGCCATCTGTAACTTGAGTTCCACAGGATCTGACACCCTTCTGACTTCCACGTGGAGTGTACATACATTCATACAGCCATAACACGTGTATACGTAAAATAAATCTCGAAAAAAAGTCTAAATACCTGTCAACTGATAGGTAAGTAAAATGTAGCATCTCTATACAGTGGGGTATTATTTGCTTATAAAAGGATATATGCTATAATATGGATGCATTTTGATGATGTGCTAAATGAAAGGGTGAAGTCATAAAAGATTACGTATCTATAGGCATTTCAGTGATACATGGTGGAACTAGAAGTAAACATTACTACGTATAGGAGGTTTCTTTTAAGGGAGATAAAAATACTCTTAATTTTATGTGTTTATTTGTTTAGAGATGTTCAAACTATGTAGCCCAGACTGGCCTGAAACCTAGCGTTCTCCTGTCCCAGCTTCCCAAGTTCCCCAGCTGCAATTATAGGTATGCATTGCCACATCTAGCTAAAAGTATTCCAAAATTGATTGTGGTGATAGTTTTACAAACATACACAACAACAACTTTTGAATTATATGCCTGAGATTGATGTATTTATAATATGTTAAGTGGTATATAAAATATATCTTGGGGCTGGAGAGATGGCTCAGCGGTTAAGAGCACTGTCTGTTCTTCCAGAGGACCCGGGTTCAAATCCCAGCAACCACATGGCAGTTCACAGCTGTCTAATTGCCGGGCATGGTGGTGCACACCTTTAATCTCAGCACTAGGGAGGCAGAGGCAGGTGGATCTCTGAGTTCAAGGGTAGCCTGGTGTACAAAGTGAGTCCTGAACAGCCAAGGATAGACACAGAAAAACTGTCTCAGGAAAAAAAAAACCATAAAATAAAATATATCTTGATAAAGTTACTGTTGACAGCAAAATAAAATTAATTAGTTATTATTTGTTGACTTACCGCCATATGTTTGAATAAAGATAGCAAGGGTTGTATGGGGTGGTTGTGTAGTGTGCAAGTGCTTGCTGCAAAAGGAGGACCTGAGTTTAGATCCCAAGCAGCCACATGAAAATCACTAGCAGTGTAACGCAAGTGCTAGTGAGGAGGATCCAGTTTGACAGGAATGTACCCATTCTGAGATCCAGGTTCAGAGAGACACCTGTCTCAAAAATTAAAGTGGAAAAGTAATTGAGGAAGACACCCCAAAGTTGACTTCTAGACTTCACACACTCCCACACAGGAGCTCAGCTATGCTTCCATTTGCACACATGCATAGGATGCACATATATATAAAAGATACAGAAAATATATGCTTGATTGTGCTTGTAAAATGACAGTACTGCATATGAATATATGTGTGGATGTGATTATATGAACATGTAATAAATATATACGGATACATAAACTAGGCTGCCAATATGGGTCACCCAGATAGGGAAGTCTGTTAGGGCTCTCTGGAGAGACAGTCACTAGAATATGTACATAGTGATGAGGGGACATTTTAGGGATTGGCTCACATGATTATGTAAGCTGGAAAGTTCCATGACCACCTATATTCAAGGTGGGGACCCTGAGATGCCAGTAGTGTGATTCCATCCAACCCGAAGGCCTCAGAACCAGAGAAACCGATGTAACTCCCACTTCAGGACTGAAACTGGAGAACACAGGGGATGCTCTTCAAGTCCTGGATTTAAAGGCCATAGAGCTTATATGTCTGTGTCCAAAGGCAGGACAGGAAAGAGACCAGTTTGCCATCTGTATTTGCTTTCTCCAGGCCTGGCTGATGTATGTTTGGAAAAATCATCTCTATAGAAGTAAGTCAGTTTATCAGATATAAGCAAATGATGTTCTTAGCCCTGCTTTGCAGAATGCTCATTTTGTCAATTAGATGTATTAGTTGACTTGCAAGAATATTGTTCTTAAACATATTCAAGGGATATGAGTGAATTCTATGGATATAGTCCTAATGACTTTATTAATATTTATCAGATTTAAAACTGAGTTCTAAGCTTTTCTAATATGCTCAAGAATACAGACTATGAATGTGAATATGTGCTGATGAAAACATGAATATATTCTTGGCAAATGTATTGATATTCATTAAATTTTAAACTAGGCTTTAAAATGTCCCAATATGGTCAAGAACATAGTTCATGAATATGAATATAAACTTATAAAAATGTTCATGAATATATTCATGTTCATTAATTTTAAACTGTATTAAAAAAAGTTTTCCCAACAGGGCAAAGAATGATGTATTCATGAATATATTCATAAGGAGGATATATTCATGAATATAATCATTATAGAGAATATATTCACATTTATTGAATATATTCACAAAGAATATATTTACAGGACTGCTAGCTTATCCTAAAACCCTTTGCTTTTTTACAAACTAAAGAGTTCTTAAAAGCTGCTGCAAAGCAGAGTAAAAGTCAGTGTACCAAAATTTCACTGGAATCTTCAAAAAGGGAAGAACTTAAATTTGATACATTCAGCAAATTGGTCTGTTGATGAATTGGCTCCTAGCAAATGGTTCTTGCAAATTAATTTAGAGCCCCCTTTCTCAGCATAAAATGAATCATCATTTATTATCACATCTACTCTGGGAGAACAAAGACCAAAAAGGAAAGGGATTTTGAAAATAGCTGAATTATTTGAGTATAGCCCCAATAAAATCATGCAAGAAGGCAGGCAGGGTCATTGTAGTACCTTTAGGTGTGAAGAGCTCGGTTAGTGAGGCTGGACTGCCAGGCAGTGTCCTATTCACCCTGTGACATCAGTGAGGGAGAGTGGCTCCTGGGTTAGATGCCTGCATTTGGGAGCAAACTCCATTCACTGACCATTTGGGTGACTTCCCTCTCCCCAGTGAGGTATGATTTACATGTGGTAAAACACTAAAATCTTTAATTTGCCACATTCCTACATATATATGAACTTATACACATCATGCAATCAAATTGGAACACTGCTGTCACCCACAAAGCTTTCTTCACCCCGTCCTAGTGGTGACAAGACTGATTTCTATCTCACGGATTCTTCTGCTTGCTTTTGAAATTCATGTGCATGGATTATGCAATATTTACTCTGAAATGTGCCAGCAGTGAGTTCTGCTTGTGATGCCAGTGTGTGAATATACAATACATTTTAATTTGTTCTCCTAATGAGGATTGTTTGCATAGGTTGTTAAGAATAAGACTACCATTTATATTTTTTGTGTGTTTGGGGACACTTATTTTGGTGTATGTGCTTGTACCAAGCAATATATCTTAAGCCATAGATTTGTTTTGAAACAAATGTAGTAAAAAAGGAAATTTTAAAAATAAATATGTGTATTTATAAATATATACATTTTGTTTTTAGTTTATTTCACATCTCTAGCTCTTGATCTTCTGTTGATGGTATGTGGTTGTGCTTGGAAGCTGAGGAATTTAGTGTAGTTACCATCTGCAAAACTGTATGAGTTAATTTTACTCAAAATAGAAACAAGCCAGGAAGTCACATGGCTTCCTTTGCACGTGTCTCACTTCATCTTAATGGCTCAGAAATTCAAGAAAAGAAACTCCAAGAATTTAGACAGTTTGTTGCCCTGAGATCCATTGTGAAGTGTTTTGCACAGCTTGTTTCTACCTTGGGTGGATTGAAGCTCTGAGCAGCTTGAACACTGCTCCCTCAAACACTTATTATTACCAGCAACATTCCAAATTACTCAGCCCATTTATTATTAAATCTCTTAATATTTTGTGGGTCTGCAATGATATTTTGAGGGCCTGAAAAGTAACCATCTATTTCAAATACTAAACAAAAAAATTATTAAATATAAGTAGATATTGCGTTCATTAGACCTTATGCCTTAGTTACAGATTTTGTGTATAATACTAATTTTCTAATGTTATGCAAAGAATGAATGAATCGCTTATCTTCTTCATTGACTTTACTATGAAACTATGATCTTCTTAAGTCTGATTTATGTGGTCTGTGCTGTAATAATTATAATTTCTGATTAAACATACTTTATTGTATATAACAGATGCTAAATGTTTGCATTTTAATGACTAAATATTAGATTCTTGAAATTAACCCCTTTTAAATGATTAATATTTATAAGAAATTTTAGCCAAAAGATAAGAATCATTTGAATATAGATTTTTTTTTAATAATAATTTATCTTTCCTATGATGTTTGTGCTACTGTCTTTTCCCTTAACTAACAAAGGATATGGATGCTAAGCCTTTTTTGTATCTGTTGTTCTGATAAAGATGCCTTCTTTTGGTCTGTGTACCTAATTTTTTTACAGTAACTTCCTCTTTCCCAGAGTTCCACAATACATTCCACTTCTTAGCCTTTCCTCCCATTTTGGGATATTTTCCTTTTTAATTACCTTTGTCAGTTAGTACACAAAATAATGTGTTTTATTATGACATTTTAATTTGTATTATTTTTCTTTGCTTTTATTTGTTCTTCCACTGCCCTTCCCAGTCCCTGCTCCTACCTTTCACTGTTCCTCTAAGCTCTCATGTTGTAGATGTATATATCTGTACGTGTACACACACACAATGTCGCTAAATTTAGATTCTGCGTAAGAGGGAAAACTGGTTTATTTTGATTAATGTGATTTCCAGTCCTACCTGTTTCCCTCAAAGGCCATGATTCCATTGTCTTTACAGCCCAGTGAGGCCCCCTTGTGTGTGTGTGTGTGTGTGTGTGTGTGTGTGTGTGTGTGTGTGTGTGT
>CAJQZJ010032188.1:420415-455681 GCA_907164525.1 Lophiomys imhausi | reverse complement strand
TGTGTGTGTGTGTGTGTGTGTGTGTGTGTGTGTGTGTGTGTGTGTATTACACTGTTTCGGCTGTTATGGAGCTCTAGGCTGGCTCCATTTTTTGGCTTCTGTGAATTAGTTCTGTAAATGTGGAGTTGTGAGTGAGGGTTGGGCCCTTACACCCTAAGGCCATCTTCTGACCAGAGCACTGGAGAGGGAAGAGAAGTTCCCACATTTTTTAAAATAGTAAAAACAAAAGCACTTAGGCTCATAATTTGTTACAGCACATTTGAATGTTAAGCACCACTATTTCACCAGGATGTGAGAGAAAAAAATCACCACTTCATATTTTCTTTAAACCTCTCCACTAAATAGTGACTGGAGCCGCAAGATAGGTTCCCAAACTCTGGCAGTCTTATTTTTCTACTTAATATTAACACTTCAGGTCTGTGAACACTATGGGTAGGTTACTTTCAATAATGTAAACTGATTTAGCTTTATAAATGAGGATTATAAAGACTTAAAACCAAAGATCCTTAATTGTCTGAGTCATCATGGGGCTTGTGTGCCTTCAGAACAGCTCCCATATGGCAGGGCTCAGGGTTGGGAGCACCAAGACTGGAGTGGACAATTGACAGGGTTCAGGAGCATCTCTCAAGATGTGTCACACTGTAGCAGTTAGCTTTGGATTAAATCTTTTTGTTTTCGAGACAGGGTTTCTCTGTGTAGCTCTGGCTGTCTTGGAACTCACTCTCTCCCTCTTGAGTCAAGGCCTTTACCACCACTGTTCAGCAAGCTTTGAGTGAAATCTTAGCTCTCTTTTGTACTGGGTATATGACACACATTTATTACACATCTGACTTCATTGTCCCCTTTAAAATGAAAATGATACCTCCCCATAAAGGTCAGTGTAATACTACATCTACTGTGTTTAGGATAGAGCCTGGGAAGACTGTGAGCTCCATGTCAGTGTATGCCATGACTATTATCTTCATTGTTAATGTCAACTCTTAGGCTCTTCTTCCACATCTCACCTAGGTCAAACACTGCTTAGAAAGAACGAATAGCACAACCACCACAGTATTGATAAGAAGTGCCTCTCACTAGGTATGTGTGTCTGATTATTGAATCAGTGATGTTTTCTGCATAAGAGAGAGAACTGCCTTGTTGGACTTTGCTCATATTATACACAAGTCATGGTAAATGTTCACAAAATGAGGATCTCTACATTCATAAAATAACTCAGTAACCAGATGTCATTATACTTCTAAAGCTAGCAAAGATTTTTTAAATAATGTAATTCAGTAGAGTGGTAAGGAAACAGACATATTGTAAGAGAAGTCATGTAGATCCTCTCTGAAGGTAGTTTAACTAAAAGAATTAAAGAACTCTATTTTTATTCTATATCTAGGCATTTGTCACAAAACAGAAGTATATTAAGATGATCTAGGGCTGGAGAGATGGCTCAGTGATGCTCTTGCAGAGTACCAAGGTCAATTCCCAGCACTGACATGGTTCACAGCTGACTATAACTTCAGCTCCAGAAGAGCCAGAACCCTCTTTTGGCTTCCTTGGTCAGGGACACACACACACATACACACACACACACACACACACACACACACACACACACACACACACACACACACACTCTCACACATACATAAATCAATAAAAATCAAATCTTTTTTCTTAAAAGAAGTTAATATTGGGCTGGAGAGATGGCTCAGCGGTTAAGAGCACTTGCTGCTCTTCCAGAGGTCATAAGTTCAATTCCCAGCTACCACATGGTGGCTCACAACCATCCATAATGAAATCTGGTGCCCTCTTCTGGCCTGCAGATATGCAGATATACCTGCAGACAGAACACTGTATACATAATAAATAAATCTTAAAAAAAAAAAAAAGAAGAAGTTAATATAGCCAGGCATGGTGGCACATGCATTTTATCCCAGCACTTGGGAGGCAGAGGCAGGTGGATCTCTGTGAGTTCAAAACTAGCCTGGTCTACAGAGTGAGTCCACGACAACCGGAGATACACAGAGAAACCCTGTCTTGGGGGAAAAATTAATATAAAAAATGCTTATTGTTACATGTATATTAATACATAAGATCAAGCTAAGCAGAAATAACCAAAATTCAAGACCTGGTTAGTTATTATAGTTAATGTTTCATTAAAAATCATGTAGAATTGAGCCGGGCAGTGGTGGCGCACGCCTTTAATCCCAGCACTTGGGAGGCAGAGGCAGGTGGATCTTTGTGAGTTCGAGGCCTGCCTGGTCTACAAAGCGAGTCCAGGACAGCCAGAGATATTCAGAGAAACCCTGTCTCGAAAAACCAAAAAAAAAAAAAACAAAAACAAAAACAAAAAAATCATGTAGAATTGGAGTGGAGAGATGGCCCAGCGGTTAAGTGCCATTGCTGCTTTTAGAGGACCAGAGCTCAGTTTCTAGGACCCAGCCTAGAAGGTGCACTTACAGCCACCTCTGTAACTGCAGCTTCAGAGGATCTGACACCTCCCCTGGCTTCTGAGTTCACACATGTGCACACACAAGCATGCAGTCTTTAAAAATCATGTAGAGTCATGGTGTTCAAATACAAATGCTTAGTACTGACTGCAGAGTTGGTACAAACACATTTTCCCAAGCCCAGTCTTCTAGTCAGTGTATCAGTCTCTCTAGGGTTCACCTAATAAGCAGGTCATGTCTTCTAACAACCTAGGTGGTGTCAACTGGTATGATTTGAGATGCACTGTTGCTTGTTCTCCAGTTGTCTACAGTCAGCCAAGCCAAAGGTCTTTCTGTCTCTTAAAACCAAATGGAGGGCCCAGTAAGAAAAAAGAATCAAAATCTGTAGGAAAGCTGGAAACCAAGAAAGGAAGACTGTGCACACACATACACAGACTGGGAAGTGACCCAGAAAGCTAATTAGTCCTGAGCCAAGTAAACAAGGAAAAGCATGCACACGCATGCACGCACCACTGCTGCCATTTCCCTGACAAATAAGAGGTGAACTTTCCAAAAAAGAATATAGACTGTCCCATATATTGCAGCAACAGGGCCTGGTTGGGAAGTGGAAGGTGTGGAGATTGCTGTTGCTGGCTCCTTGCACAGAAACTTCAGATTAGATCTTATATACACCCATATACATAAATCTCTTGAGTTCAAGGCCAGCCTGGTCTACAGATGGAGTTCCAGGTCAGCCAGGACTAAACAGAGAAACCCTGTCTCAAAACAAACAAAAAAAACAAAAACAAAAAAAATTACAAAAGAGAAGAAGTGAACTCTGTGTCTTTAGCCACCAGAGACCCTGAGCAGACTTGGAAAGCTGAGGGACAAGCTAAAACTGAGGCTTTGTATTATATTGTGGGTATGATATACAGCAGTATTTACCCTCTGGCTTTATTAGGTACCTCTTAGCAACCAAGTACTTTACTTGTTTACTGTGTTGTAACAAAACACATGAGACTGGGTGGCTTGCAAAAAAGTCCTCCTTTGTGAATTCTCTGTTTAGCTCTTTTCCCCATTTTTTGATTGGATTATTTGGTTTCTTGGCATTTAATTTCTTGAGTTCTTTGTAAATTTTGGATATTAGCCCTTTGTCAGATGTGGGGTTGGTGAAGATTTTTTCCCATTCTGTAGGCTGCCCTTTTGTTCAAATGACAGTGTGTTTTGCCTTACAGAAGCTTTTTAGTTTCATTTATTGATTGTTGATCTCAGGTCCTGAACTGTTGGTGTTCTGTTCAGGAAGTTGTCACCTGTGCCGATGAGTTCAAGAGTTTTACCCACTTTCTCTTCTAATAGATTTAGTGTGTCTGGCCTTATGTTAAGGTCTTTGATCCACTTAGACTTAAGTTTTGTGCAAGGTGATAAGTACGGGTCTAATTTCATTCTTTTACATGTCGACATCCAGTTAGACCAGCACCATTTGTTGAAGATGCTGTCCTTTTTCTATTGTATGGTTTTGTCTTCTTTGTCAAAAATTAAGTGACCATAAGTGTGTGGGTTCATTTCTGGGTCTTTAATTTGATTCCATTGATCCACTGGTCTGTTTCTATACCAGTACCATGCTGTTTTTATTACTATTGCTCTGTAGCACAGCTTGAAATCTGAGATGGTAATACCTCCAGATGTTTTTTTATTGTACAGGACTGATTTAGCTATTATGGGTTTTTTGTTATTCCATATGAAGTTGAGAATTGCTTTTTCCAGGTCTATAAAGAATTGTGGTGGTATTTTGATAGGAATTGCATTGAATCTGTATATTACTTTTGGCAGGATGGCCGTTTTTATTATGTTGATCTTACCTATCCATGACCATTGGATATGTTTCCATTTTCTGATGGCCTCTTCAATTTTTTTCTTCAAGGACTTGAAGTTCTTATCATACAGATCTTTCACTTGCTTGGTTAGAGTTACCCCCAGGTATTTTGTATTGTTTGTGGCTATTGTGAAAAGTGTTGTTTCCCTAATTTCTTAGCCCATTTATTTTTTGTATAAAGAAGGGCTGCTGATTTTTTTGAATTAATTTTGTATCCAGCCACCTTGCTGAAGGTGTTTATCTGGTGGAATTTTTGGGGTTGCTTATGTACATACTATCATATCATCTGCAAATAGGGATAATTTGACTTTCCAATTTGTATTCCCTTGATCTCCTTTACTTATCTTATTGCTCTAGCAAGAACCACAAGTACTATATACTATGTTGAAGAGAGATGGCGAAAGTAGGCATCCTTGCCTTGTCCCTGGGTTTAGAGGAAATGCTTTAAGTTTCTCTCCATTTAATTTGATGCTGGTTACTGTATGTCACCTTTATTATTTCTAGGTATGGTCCTTGTATGCCTGTTCTCTCCAGGACTTTTAGCCTGAAGGGGTGTTGGATTCTGTCAAATGCTTTTTCAGCATCTAACACAGATGATCATGTGGTTTTTTTTTTTTCTTTCAGCTTGTTTATGTGGTGAATTATGTTGATGGATGTTTGAACTGTTCCTGCATTCCTGGGATGAAGCCTACTTGATCATGGTGTACAATATGTTTGATGTGTTCTTGGATTCGGTTTGCCAGTATTTTATTAAGTATTTTTGCATCTATGTTAATGAAGGAGATTGGTCTAAAGTTCTCTTTCTTTGTTGGGTCTTTGTGTGGTTTAGGAATTAGGGTGACTGTGGCGTTATAGAATGAGTTTGGCAATGTTCCTTCTGTTTCTATTTTGTGGAAGAGTTTGAAGAGTATTGGTATTAGCTCTTCTTTGAAGGTCTGGTAGATTTCTGTGCTGAAACTATCTGGCTCTGGGCTTTTTTTGGTTGGGAGATTTTTAATGACTGTTTCTATTTCCTTAGAGGTTATAGGGCTGTTTAATCTGTTAACCTGATCTTGATTTAACTTTGGTAGGTGGAATCTATCAAGAAAATTGTCCTTTTTGCTTAGCTTTCCAAATTTGGTGGAGTACACATTTTTAAAGTAAGACCTAAATATTCTCGGGATTTCCTCAATGTCTGTTATTATTTCTCCCTTTTCATTTCTGATTTTGTTGATTTGGGTTTTTTCCCTCTGCCTTTTAGTTAATTTGGCTAAGGGTTTGTCTATTTTGTTGATTTTCTTAAAGAAACAACTCTTGGTTTCATTGATTCTTTGTATCATTCCTTTTTATTTCTAAATTGTTGATTTCAGCCCTATATTTGATGATTTCTTGCCTTCTCCTCTTGGGAGTGTTTGCTTCTTTTTTTTTCCAGTTCTGTTGTTAATTCGCTAATATAAGCTGTCACAATTTTCTTTTTGAAGGCACTTAGTGCTATGAACTTTCCTCATAGCACTGCTTTCATTGTGTCCCATAGGTTTGGGTGTGTTGTGCATTCATTGTCTTTGGATTTTAAGGAGAGATGACACAGCAGTTAAGAGCACTGACTGTTCTTCCAAAGGACCGGTGTTCAAATTCCAAGCACCCACATGGCAGTTCACAACTGTCTGTAATTGCTGGGCATGGTGGTGCATACCTTTAATCCCAGCACTTGGGAGGCAGAGGCAGGTGGATCTCTGTTCAGTTCAAGGCCAGCCTGGTCTACAAAGTGAGTCCAGGACAGTCAAAGATACACAGAGAAACCCTGTCTCAGAAAACCTTAAAAAAATAAAAAAGAAGTCTTTGATTTCCTTCTTTATTTCTTCCCTGACCCAGTGGTTCTTCAGTAAAGATTTGTTGAGTTTCCATGAATGTTTATGTAGACTTTCTATTATTTCTGTTTTTGTTGGAGTCCAGCTTTATTCCATGGTGGTCTGATAAGATGCAAGGGTTTTTTCAATTTTCTTGTATCTGTTGAGGCTTGCTTTGTGTCCCAACTATATGGTCAATTTTGAAGGAGGCTCCATGTGGTGCTGAAAAGAAGGTGTATCCTTTTGTGATTGGGTGAAACGTTCTCTAGATATGTTAGGTCCATTTTGTTCATGACCTCTGTTAGGCTCATTATTTCTCTGTTTGGTTTCTGTCTCAGTGACCTGTCCATTGTTGTGAGTGGGATGTTGAAGTCTCCCACTACTAATGTGTGGGGATCAGTGTGAGTTTTAAGCTTTAGAAGAGTTGGAGGGGAGGTGAAAGAGGAGAGGGGGCAGGGTATATGATGTGAAATTCACAAAATAAAACAATAAATAGAAAAATATGTTTAAGCATAGGTAAGTTAAAATGTTTTACAAGAAAATAGAGATTTTCCTTCGGGGGTGGGGGGGGGGCATAGCTGGAGGAATTCCAGACAAGGATGTGTGCGTTTGTGTGGAATTGTTTGTGTGAATGCACATGGAGTGCAGGTGTGGAGGCCAGAAATTGTTTTTGAGTGTCTTCTTGAAATGCTCTCCACCAATGTTTTGAGGGAGAGTGTGGGTCTCCCCTTTCCTCAGGGGCTGTTCACCACCAGTCCATGAGGGCCAGGTGAGCGGAGGGGAGGGTTCCATCTGCCCAGTACAGGGCATTGATTGATTAAGGGATCAGCTTCAGTGAGACAGCTCAACTTTATTTGTGGTGAGCAAGGGCTATATGAGCCCTGGTGAGTGGAAAGTGGTTTTCAGGGTGGGTGTACATCATTGGCTGAGGGCTTAAGGTATTGGGAATGCTTCATTTACATGGAGAGGCATTCCAGGAATCTCAGATATTTGCTGGTCAGATTCTTTATCTGGAGAAAGCAAGTTGAGCCTGTAATTTCAAGAAGGACTAGTGACATTTCTCAGGTAGAGATGTGTGGGGTTGGACTCCTCAGGCAGAGAAGATGGAGCCCCACCGGTAAAGGGAATCTTCCATTTCTCCATGAGCTTAGGTTTGTCTGGTCATGGTATACTGCAACCTTAGTAGCAGGGTTTTCCAACAGGAGGGTCCCTCATGAAACCTGGAGCTCTTCAATTGGCTGGGCAGATCAATCCAGTGAGTTCAGGGATCTGAGTGTCTCCTTTAACCTCAGTGCTGCGGTTACAGATGTATGCCACTACATAAATGGCTCTGTGGGGTCCTGGGGGTCAGAATGCAGATTCTCATGTTTGAACAACAGGCCTTTACTAACTATGCCATCTCCCTAGCCCAATAGATAAATAGACCACAATATAAAATCTAGAAATAAATGAGAAAGTTTGAAAAATGTTGTGCTTTTACAAAGGGACCATAATGGTCAATCAAGCAATCACTTTATTATTTTTTTACATCTCTTAGGAAAATGGTCTTCCTTCAAAATTTTCTAGAATGAATGCTATCATCCCAAATTGATGTGTTTTGTTTCATTAACAATATCCCAAGATTCAAACTATCTTGACATCTATTAAACCTGTTTCAGGGTTTGTTATGAGTAAAAATAGGTTACTCACACTCCAGAGTCACCATTGCCTACCATCTATTCTGGAACAATTTACATCACATTCAGCACTTGTCATCTTATTCCTAAAACGAGAGGAACTATTAGAATGTGATATAAGTAGCTTCAGGTCTCACTGCCATGAGCAAATATTTCTCAGTAATAAAACAGATATATCCTCCCTTCCTGAGGGCCAATGATGATCAAGGGTTAATTTATGTAAGACTTTGCAGGCAGAGTGTTACTACATTTTTAAAAGGCCAACCATTGCATAAGAAAGAAAACACACCTCTGTCTGACTGCTTCATCTGTTTCTGTGAGCTTCAGAAGGGCTGCAGTGCTGTAAACCACAAACTGTAACACTCAGTAATTTTGAGAACCAGTGACTAGATTGTGTTTTCAGAATTGAACCAGTCCTGTTGTCCTTTGGACAGATAAGTGTACATGTTGGAGCAGCTGGAGCAAAAAGATTACATGTTGGAATCAGAGTTTGAATTTAAGCAACTGAGAGGATAATATGATTTATGAAGACACAGCTTTGGATATTAGTTGTCATCAGTATGTACCTAATAACCAGATCTTCAAGAGTGGAGAACACCATCTAGTGAAACCGTAATATGGGAAGAAAACACTGCTAACTAAAAGTAGAAAAGAAATGAAGAGCCACAGCAAACAAAGCAAGAATGGTAGAGGCAGTATCCTGGAAGTCAACAGAAAAGAGGGATAGACAGCAGAAAACGACCGAGGCCTGGAAAGCAGAAGAGAGCTGGACTGACGATGGGCTTTCTTCACATGGAGGGTGTTGGTGACCAAAGCCTTTGGGTTGGAGATGGTACCTCTTATTTTCATGCTGTTCTTAGAAGCCTTGGACCACCCCAGTTTCAGTTCACTTATGAGGTGGGGTAATGCCTTTAGCATCTAGGGCAGGTTTGTTGTTTGAAAGACATCATTACTCTCTTAGTCTTGAACATCTGTGACGTGAAGCTGTGTAAATTTGAAGGCAGTTTAAGAATACATGCATCATTTACTGTGAGAAAGAATTTTCAGATTTTCAGTTTGCTGTAATTCTTTGGGCTTCTGTAAAAGGGTGAAGCATCATGTCAAATCATGCCCATTGACGGGAACATCACTTTTTTTTTTCTTTTTTAAAATTCATATATATTACCCCCTCCTCCCTCCAACTTCTCCCAAGTTCTCCCCCTCTCAAATTCATGGCTTCCTTTCCCTTAACTTTTATTGTTACACATGCATAAACATATAAATACAACCTGCTGAGTACATTTAGTGTTGCTTGTATGCGTATGTTTTTAGGGCCCGGCCACTTGATATTGGATAACCAATTGAGAGTTCAACCCTGGGAAGACTAATTTTTCCTCTCTCAGCAGTTATTGGCTGTGGTTCTTCACCTTGGGGTGGTGCTTTGCAAGAGTCCCCCTGTACATGTTAGCTTTTCAACTGGTGTTGTTTAAGCAGCTGTGTTGCTGAGACACTGTGTAGTTTCCCTGTCTTGTCCAGAAGACTCAATTTTGAAACAGACTTCCTAGCCTACTGGCTTAGACTTTCCTCCCTCTGTTCCTCAATGTTCCCTGTGCCTTAGCTGTAGGGGTTGTGTTGCAGATATATCAGACTAGGCACCTATGGGTCATTTGTTCTCTGTATTTTTGACCAGTTGTGGCTTTCTGTAATGGATTCTGTCTCCTGCAAAGAGAAGCTTCGTTGATGAGCTACACTTATCTGTTCATATAAAGGTGGCTATTAAGAATGTAGTGAGAGCTTATACTGGTTTGGAAAGGTAGCAGGAGTGGGCTTTTCCCTAGGTTCCATGGCCTCACCAGCCTCTGGCAGTTGACTAGGTTTTCAGGACCAGACATGAATCCATCCTACTGGGGGGGGGGGGGCTAAGTTCAATTACATAGCTGTTGGTTACCCCCATGATAAAAGTATCATTGAACTTTTGGGAATATCTTGCTGTGGCCATTGTGGTTTATTGCCTTCATGCTGGGTGGGACTATTGATTTCTTTTCTCTTGGCAGCTAGGATAGCACCTCTGATACTGTGAAAGCTCATCCTCAAGGAGGAGGCCTTTGGGTCAGATCCAGCTTGATTTCTCCTTGTCCTGTGTCCAAGAGCACCATATTTAAATGTGGTCTGATGCAGCTAGTAGGAAAGTTAGAGTAAACACAGCACCTCTGTAACTATTCTTTATTCTTTCCTGATGCTACAGAGTGAAGACCTCTTTTCAGTGTAAACTGTAAAAATCAAGGCCGTGAATATTGAGATTCACTAACAGTTTTGAAGTATTGGGAGGTTGTTTTTTTTAAGATTATTTATTTTTATGTATATAACTGTTTTGCCTGCATGCATGTATGTGGATGTAACTGCATTGCATTCATGCCTGATGCCTGTGGGGAGGCCAGAAGGAGGGCACTGGATCCTCTGGAACTAGTTAACTGTTGAAAGTCAGCATGTAGGTGCAGGGAACGGAACCCTGATCCTCTGGAGCTGTGGCTCCAGCCCTGGTTGGTTTCCTTGAGAAAGACATAACTAATTAATGTGGCGTGTACATGTGTCTTAGTGAGAGTGTAAGCAACACCAGAGCTGTTGTCCCCGATCCTCACCCCTAGTGTTTTTAATCTTTCTACTTAATGTTCAGATCTGTTCCCCACCCCACCCATCTGCTACTTTTCAAGGCTGGTTATTGTTACATCTAATTTGAATTCTTCTAATCTTTCCCCCCTGTAATCAGAAAGACTCTAAAGTCACTCCCTTGTTTCAATCACAAAATTCTTTGCTGTTATCTCTACAACAAAGTCCAAAAAATATTTCCATGACTTGAAGTGCCTTTGTGGTTGAAATTACATTGGACCTACAGATGGATTAGGAGACAGCCTAACTATGTTGACTTTTGAAATACAATAATATGATTTATCTACTTATTTATGACATACTTAATTTTTCTTACTGCTTTGTACTTTGTTTTAGTTTCTCTTGGTAGCCCTGGCTATAGTGGAACTCGCTCTACTGACTGGGCTGGCCATGAACTCAGAGAATCAACTGCCTGCGTCTGCCTCCTGAGTTCTGGGGTTAGAAGTTTGTGCTGTCATGCCCAGCTTGCTTTGTGTTTTTAAGTATAAAAGTCTTCAACATCTTTTATTAAACTTACTCCTGTTATTTTTGCAAAATTTAGTAATGTTTTCCAGCAGATGCTTTGTGAATTCTCGTGGGCTTTAAATGTAAACAAACAACCCTTCTCTTTACAATAGCAGCAGTTTGATTTCTTTCCAGTTTGATTTCTTTCCCTCTCACCTTACGCTTCTCCATCGCCTGCTACTTCCCTCCTCGTTGCTTTCTACCTTTCTTTAGTGGCTAAGTCTTTCTGTGCGGTGTTGAGTGGAAGTGATCATAGGTGGACATTCATGCCACATCCACTCTTAGAGGAAACAATTCATTCTTCTACAATTAAATGCAAATATTAGCCACATATGTTCATAGATAGCTTTTGTCCATTTGGGGAATTTGCAAACTTTTATCGGTTTGTTAAGAGGATTAATTTTTTTTCTGTATTTGTTTATGTGATCTTTTGGATTTTCTCCTATAGACTGTTAATACTTTGAATTATGTTTATTTGTTTATTTTTGTTTTGTTTTGTTTTTTCGAGACAGGGTTTCTTTGTGTAATAACCCTGGCTGTCCTGGACTCTCTTTGTAGACCAGTAGACCAGGCTGGCCTCGAACACAGAGTTCTGCCTACCTCTGCCTCCTGAGTGCTGGGTTGTTTGTTTATTTTAATGTTCTGCCTTGTACTCCTGGGATATGTTTTGCTTGGTAATAATGTGTTACCTATATTTACATTATGGGATTCCTTTTGTTAACGCTTTATAAAGGATCTTTACATAAGCATTTGGAAATGGTATTGGTTTATAATTTTATTACAATAACTTCATGGATTAGTCTGTCCTCCTTAAACAAGTTAGTAAGTGCTCCTTCCTCTATTTTTCTTGTTTTGGTTTTCAAGATAGGGTTTCTCTGTGTAGCCCTGGCTATCCTAGAATTTGCTCTGTAAATCAGGCTATCCTAGAACTCAGAGATGCACCTGCCTCAGCCTCCCAAGTTCTGGGATTAAAGACATGTGCCACCTCCCAAGTGCTGGATTACAAGCATGTGCCTCAATGCCCAGCATCCCTTTTTTTTTTCCTTTCTTCAAATATTTGCTTTTTTTTTTTTTTTTTTGGTTTTTCAAGACAGGATTTCTCTCTGTAAAGCCCCGACTGTCCTGGACTCACTTTGTAGATGAGGCTAACCTCAAACTCACAGAGATCTGCCTCTCTTTGCCTCCTGAATGCTGGGATTAAAGGCATGCACCACCATGCCTGACATATTTTAAAAAATTATTTTTTCCTAGGTTGACAGAATTTACCAGTAAAACCATCAGAGCTTTTATTGAAGAACATTTAAAAAATGACTATGTTAAATCTTGTATGTGAGCAACTGAGATCTGGTAGTTTTAAAACAAGCAATAAAAAAGGCTTTGAAGAGTTAGAACTTACAAAGATTGTCCAGCAAGTTGAGGCATCTGATGCCAGTTGGAAGCCAGCTAGGTTTTCACTACTGGTTGACTACTAGCTAGTTTTCTCAGGTTTTGAGAAAGTGATACAATGCTTTTAAATTTGAATGTTATTTTCTATAAAAGTTTTCTTAAACTATTGAAAAAAAGTTATTCTCATGGTCCATCCTTCCCTTTAATTCAAGTTGATAAGTTTAGTTATATTGCTATAGAAAGACAGGTGACGGGCTGGGGAGATGGCTCAGTAGTAAAGTACCTGCCACACAAGCATAAGCTCCTTAGGTCCTTAGCACCCAGCTATGATAGCACACACGTATAATCCCAGTGTAGGGGATGGGAGATAGGGTTGTAGAGACAGGAGGCTGCCTGGAGTTCATTGGGTAGACAGCCTAACCAAATCAATGAGCTGGTTCAGTGAGAGACCCTGTCTCAAAAATAAGGCAGGGTCTGGAAAGATGACTGCTCTTGTAGGGGACTCTGGTTCCATTGTGGTATACAAATATATATGCAGACAAAATGGCATATACATAAAATAAATAAATAAAAATAAGACAGAAGCAATTGAAAAAGACCCTTAATGGAACCTTTGTCGTCCACAATCATGCTTCACACCCACACCATACATCTACATGTGAATACATGCACATACAAAAGGTAGTGTTGTGTATATCTGCTACCATGAAGAGGCAGAGCTGAATGCAGAGGGGAAGAGCCAGAGGATGCAGCTACTGCTGCAAGAAGCAGGTAGTATGGGACATTGTGTACGTGGGCCACTTCCTGAGCGACTCCACAATGCCTGTGGCTCAGCACTGCTTTGTGGAACACAGAAAAAACAACAGTGGAGGCCTCAGGAGGAGAGATGGACTCCAAATAAAACGACAACTCTGTTGAAGGCAGAGTGGCGTTGCAGGACAAGTGCATAGTGCATAGCCAAGCAAGTGGCAGCCAGTCTCCATAATATGTCCTTGGCTTCCCAAAGCACAGTAGCCTTCAATATGATCTGTGGAACCCCAAGTATTTTCCCCATTTCACTTGGTCCTATTTCAGTGAACACTTTGCTTTGAGTGGAGGTCACTCAAGCAAAAGCAAGAGAGTAACTGCAGTCTTCAAAGAACAAGAGTTTCCTACAACTAATGGGGATCCTGCTCGCCCAGTTGTGTCCTAAGCATTTGCTCAATGCCCTACTGACCAGGAGCTGAGGTTCCAGAAGGCTACACAGGTCGGAGGGTAGGAACAACCCTGGCTACTGCCTGAGATCCAGGAACCCTCCAACAGAGGGCTCCTTGCCAGGATCTTTGGAGCCCCCTACAGAGAGCAAACAGGGATCCTAGCTAGTCAGGGTCTCCTGACAGAAAAAGAAGCTAATTGCACCTACTAGACCTGTCCTCTCTTCCCATCTGCCTCCTGGGGAGTGTAACTGACTATCCAGGCAGATGTTTTCTCTCTCCCTCAGACCTGGAGTCTGATGAAAGTCCTTGGAAGTTTTGCAGGCCTCCTTTACTGAGCTTGACCAGGTCCTGTGAGTGCCTGATTGGGAACCTTACTCACACTGTGAGGAAGATGACTATTGCAAATACCTTTTGGATCTTATTTGACTTCTGGTTGCCTGCCTCTTTCCCAGTGGGCTTCTAACAAAATTGGTTCCTAGTCTAGGTGTGGTCTTGCTTCTCACAGGAGGAACAATGGTAGGCCCATTTGGCTGTGGTGTTTATTCACTATGGTGAGGGCAGAATTAATAGATATTAGACTAGTGGCCCAGACTGGGCTGAGAACTTCATAATATATTTATTGAAAAGAAAAATAAGTGAAAGATAAATAAATAAGTGTAACCATAAAAGCTTATACTTCTGATTCAGGCATAAACCTAAACAAATGTAAAATTCAACTTAAGTAAATCTGTAAAACCAACATAAATTCAAATCAACATTAATGTGATAGTGACCCAGACTTGAGGTCAAGTCTTTCTGCTGTTACTATGCTGGCTGGTTGTTTTGACACACATTAGTAGATGTGCTGAAGAGGTGGAGGCAAGAAGATCTGAGTCTGAAGCTAATCAGGTTATACCTTTGAGCCTAGAGAGGTGGTTTAGGAATTCAGTCTGTACGACTCCCCAAATTTGGTTCCCATCATTACATCAGGTGACTCAGAAACCTAGAACTACAGCTTTGGGAGGATCAGATGCCTTTAACCTCCAAGGCACCATCATTCAACATGCACAAACCCACACACAGGCATATACATGTGTAATTTTTAAAAATTAATCTTTAAAAAATGCTAGAGAATGTTATAAAGAACATAGACTCTAGAGTACAACATAAGGTCAAATATTAGATCTTCTACTTCTTTGTGCAAGTACCTTAATTTCCTCTCATTTATAAAATTAAGGCACAAATCTAACTCACTGAATCAAATTAGAATTATTTGAATAATTAGGTTGTTTATATGACAAGTCCTACAGCAGTGCCTGACAATAGGAAATGACCAATAAATATTAGCTGTAATAATAAGTGGTGTTAACATTGTTGATGTACAAGCCTGTAGATGGAAGCTGGGCTTGGTGGCATACACCTTTAATCCCAACGCTTGGGAGGCAGAAGCAGGCTGATCTCTGAGTTGAAGGCCAGCCTGTGTCTCCAGAGCTAGTTCCAGGACACCCAGGGATAAATGGAGAAACCCTGCCTTGAAGAAAGAAAAGAAAAGAAAACAAAGAAACAAGCCTATAGATGATGCTGGGCTTAATGTTAGAACATCTCCTTCTGTAGTTAATGTGTTTCTGGTTTTGAGTTTAATAATGCATGTAAGGTCTCTTGCTTAGCTTAACATTCAGGGTTGTGTTAAAAGTTTCAGAGGCTTGTTTTCTAGTTTAGGGTAATCATATCTCACACATAAATGGACTCTTCTAGCCAGGACTCCCTCGGTTTTAATATTTAGTGGTGTGACACTTGGTAACTCTATAATGCTGAGTATCTATCCTATTGCCCATTCAGGTATGGAAAAATGCCATGTGAAATCACTTTCAGTTTTTGAAAATGACCAGAGCAGATAAAGCAGGCATGAAGGTCTCTGTGTCTCCTGTCTAGCTTTCCCCTCACCTGAAGACTCCACATGCCCTTTCACTTTCCCTACCCCTCCTTCAGTCCCTACTTCCAACCCAGCCAGCCTACAGCCACTGATTCTGACTCCTGCCTGCTAAGGAATGACTTAATCCTGTTTTAGGTGTTTATCCTTGGGGCCTCAGAAGGGAGAATATGCCTCTAACCTTTTACCTCTAACTAGAATGAGTAGTATCATTACAGGAATTTGAAATGGCTCTGGTGTGTGTCTAGAGAACCCCAGGCTGCCTGTCCTCTGCTTTGCCCACAGCCTGCTCCCTCAGCAAGTTTCCTTCTATTCTGTTCTTCCTTTTCCTGGAAGATTTTCTTCCTCGTTTGCTAAGTTTAGTGCCTTGGCCTCTCCTTGGGTCTCAGTTGCCTTGTTTTCTGGCATGCAGCAGATTGACTTTCCTCTTCTGACATTCGCTCTCCAGTTGATCCAAACTTTGCTTTCAGCTCTGCCTCCAGTAATGAAGTGTACTAGATGATGACATTAGAAGAGCAGTCTTCTTGGTTAATGCAAGTAGCACACACATTCTGTGAAGCACCAAGCAAACAAACCTCCTTCACTAGGGAAGGAAAATACACCATGAAGAAATGAGCCTCCCTGCCTGCACCCTCTTCTCTCTCTTCATCATTTCTTTTCTTCTTTGCAGGAATTGTTATAGCAATAAAGGAAACTAACACATTTATCTTTAAATTCCATACTGTGTGAACATTCAGCAGTTTTCACCTTTCCCGTTCCTGTTTATCTACATGCAGCTTAGAAATATATTTCTCTTTTTATTCTAAGTGATTATAGTTGGAAAAAATGAATTGTGATGTGCAAGTGTCTTGGGTAATAACAGCTTTTCATTTGATTATTTCCCTTTAGGAAAGACACTGCTGATCCTGTATCATGGAGGATTGTCTTCATACCTCATCTGAGAATCTGTCCAAATTGGTCAGCTGGGCCCACAGCCATGGGACCATTTGCAGCCTCATTCCAAACCTGAAACACTTGCTTTCTGAAGGTTCCCATGGGAACCTGACTGCAATGTGGGGCTGTAGTGCTGGCCATGCTTATCACTGGCCACTAACAGCTACTTGCAGAGCTGGGTCCCAAGAGAGGGTTTGTTTCCAGGACAACCGAAGTTTTAATTCTGATAGTCCCAGTATAATTGGGGTGCCTTCTGAAACACAGACTAGCCCTGTTGAAAGGTACCCCGGGAGACCTGTGAAGGCAAAACTGGACTGTAACCGGACCAGAGACTCTTGTGACTTCTCTTACTGCAGTGAGCCCTCTGAACTGGATGAGGCTGTTGAGGAGTATGAAGATGAAAACACAATGTTTGATATGGTTTGCGAGTCTTCTGTTACAGATGAGGACAGTGACTTTGAACCCCAAACCCAGAGGCCTCAGAGCATTGCTCGCAAAAGGCCAGGAATAGTCCCATCTTCCATCCATTCGAGTTCCCAGGGACAGATGGTTGATGAGTGCAGTAATGATGTTGTCATCAAGAAAATCAAGCAAGAGATTCCAGAAGATTATTACATTGTGGCAAATGCAGAGCTGACTGGAGGAGTGGATGGACCAGCCCTTTCATTGACACAGATGGCAAAGCCCAAGCCCCAGACTCATGCTGGTCCCTCCTGTGTAGGGTCTGTTAAACTGATTCCCCATATAACATCTGCCATCAACACGGAACTAGACGCACACATTATGTCAGCAGCCCCTTCTGTGATCTCCAGACCAATCATCCCAAAGACTGCTAGGGTATCTCTCGCTTCACCAAGCAGAGGACCCCTGGGCACCCATGGCACTGCCCACCAGGTGACCATGCAGATACCTGTGAGCACATCACATCCTAACAAACAGATCAGTATCCCTTTATCTGCCCTGCAGCTGCCTGGACAGGATGAGCAAGTTGCTTCGGAGGAGTTCCTGCCCCATTTGCCTAACCAGGTCTCATCTTGTGAGGTAGCCCTTTCTCCCTCAGTTAACACAGAGCCTGAAGTGAGTTCCAGTCAACAGCAACCCCCTGTTGCTCCAACCATAACCACTGAGGCCACTGCACAGTGCATTCCAGGTATGGAACAAGAGGTGACCATGAGTCCCTCATCTGCGTACTTAAGAGAATTCTGCGCCATCAGCTCTTGTAGGACAGTTGGTTTAGTTTGCTAGCGTGCAGTTATTTTCATTTTCAGGAAGATAGAAATAATGAAATACATTACATGTAGGGAGTGCTATGAGGGAATGCCATCTGAAGAAGAGCACCCTGTTGTAGCTACACCATAGGGCTGAGATGGCAGCTGTAAGATTGTGCAGTTGATGGCCAGACTGCAGGTTCATATGCAACCTTAGCTGAACTTTTTAATACTAAATTTATTTTTTAAAAACTGTCTTTCTCCTATTGGTATCAAGGTAGTTAAGCCAACTGATGTTGAATAAGGTATATGATAATAGATTTGTTATTTATTTGAGCCAATTTCTTGTTGACATTCATTTTAGTTAGTGTTATAATTTAAACTGATTTTTAAAAAAGTGACAGGTAACTTCTTAAACAAGCATTTGAGCCTCTCTCAAACCTTAAAAGAATCCGATAACATACATTTCTGAAGTAGCCCAGCCTGGTTCAATGCATTCACATTGACAGGAGTGTGGAATTGTCATTCATGGCTATTACCTCTACAATTCTAATTCTAATTCTCTTTAATCAGATCTCCATTGTTTATTTTGTTAGCCACAATTCAAGTCTAAAAGGACACAAGAAGATATATAGACAAAGGGTGAACAAAGAGAATACAGTAAACAGAATACTGTGCACATTTAGTTCTTTTCAAAAGAGCCATGAGTTTGGGGGAGTATCCTTAAAAGGCTGAGGTACTTGTGCCTTTGGCCTGAAACTTCCTAAAATTAAGTTGCTTTTACAAATACACATTTACAGTTTCAGTGTCAGTTTCAGGGTCTCCAAAGGGCATTTCTATTACAATCCTGCTGTCAGTAATGAGTCACACTCAATATGGCTGTGTCATCTAGCTGCTTTGAAAATTATGCTAGTTGAAAAAATCATAGATTTTTATTAGGTTGTTTTTCTTAACAGTTATATTGAAATATCCACATATCATAAAAGATAAATCATAAAAAATTTTGAAATTTTTATTTTATTTTTTGAGTGAGTGTGTGCATGTATATATGTGTACCATATGCTTGCCTAGTGCCCAAGGAGGTCAGAAATGAGCATGGGATTGATTGTGAATCATTCTGTGGGTACTAGGAACTGAACCCAAGTCCTTTGTATGAACAGCAAGCACTGTAATTGCTGAGCCCTCTCTAAAAGCGCTCCTTTGAAGTGCTGCTTGACCCCACAAGAAGCCCCTATTCATTAGCAGTTACTTTTTTCTTCTCTCATTTCTTAACAACAACTAATATACTTTCTATGAATTTACTTATTCTATATATTTCATGTAAATTATGTAACCTTTTTGTGATTACTTTCTTTGATTTAGTGTGGTATTTTTAGGATTAATCCATATTAGAGCTTTTTCATTGCCAAATAACTTTTTTGTTTGTTTTTCAAGACAGGGTTTCTCTGTGTAATAGCCCTGGCTGTCCTGGACTCGCTTTGTAGACCAGGCTGTCCTCAACTCAGAGATCCATCTGCCTCTGCCTCCTGAGTGCTGGGATTAAAGGTGTGCACCTCCATGCCCAGCCATTACAGACAGTTTTAAGCTGCCATGTGGGTGCTGAGATTTGAACCCAAGTTTGGAAGAACAGCTAGTACTCTTAACTGCTGAGCCATCTCTTCAGCCCACCAAATAATAATTTTACTGTAAATATGTCATACTTTATTTTTCTTCCATTAATGGACAGACATTTGGCCTGTTTCCACTTTTGCTCTGTTTGCTACTATAAACATTCATATATACAAGTTACTATGTGAGCATTTACTTTGATTTTTATGTGGACATGGTAATGCCAGTAATTAAACCTCAGTGTGGGATTGCTGGGTCTGTGTTCACTGTATTTTAAGTTTTTTGAAAAGCCACTAACCTATTTTCTGAAGCCACTTGGTTTTAAGTCTTAGCACCAATGTACAAAGGTTCCTGTTTCTGTGTATGTTACCAATACATTATTTTCTATGTTTTAGAAATTGTTCCTTTTCTTCCAACACACAGAATGCAGAGGCAGGCAAATCTTTGTGAGTTTGAGGCTAACCTGTTCTACATAACAAGTTCTAAACCACCCAGAGCTACATAAGAAGACCCTGTCTTAAAACATACAAACAGAGATGGGGTGATTTGTAGGGACACTCCACATCGGAGGAGTGGGATGGGTAGGAGAGGGAGGAGAGGGTGGGAGGGTGGAACCGGGAGGGGTAGAGGGAGGGCACTATGATGGAGATATAACTTGATGTAATAAATAAACATTATTTAAAAAACCCATACAAACAAAAAAAATACTGTGCTTGTATGATAAAGTAGTCTTATGATTTAATCTATTATCCTAATAACTACTGATAATGAACATTTTTCATGCTCTTATTGGTCATATATATATACACACACGTATATGTGTGTGTATATATATATTCTTTTGAGAATTTTCAGAGTCTTAGCTCATTTAAAGTTAGATTCTCTGTCTACTTTGAGTTATGAGAGTTCTCTGTATTCTGAATATAAGTCCCTTACATGGCTTGCAAGAATTTTCTCCTATCTTGTAGGCTTGTACTCTCATTCACTCATTCATTCATTCTTCCTTTCTCACCTTTCTCTCTCCCTCTTGTCCCACACTCCTCTCAGAGGAAGGCCTGGAAGTTCTGATCTTCTCTCCTCCACTCCCCAAGGACCAGAATTACAGGCATGACTATGTCCAATTGTACTTTCTTTCTTTAAAGGATTTTATGCTTTTATAGTCCTATAGTTAGTTAACCCTAACTAGGGTAGAAATTAATATTAATCTGACAGGATTTAGAATCACCCATTAGACACACTTAATCTAGAGAGGATTAACTAAGGAAGAAAGACCCACTCTGAAGCAGACAGCACCATCCCATAGGCTGCAGGTGGGGCATACTTAGTAAGAGGAGAGAGCCAGGTGTGCACCAGCATTCCCCTTTCTCTGCTTCCTGTTCTGCTGAAATGTGAGTGAGCAGCTGCTGCAGGCTCCCAATGCCAAGGAGCCACCACAGCCATGCCCTCCCCACCATAATGGGCATGAGCCAAAAGAAACCTCTCTTCCTCAGACTTGTTTGTTCCAGGCATTTGGTCACAACAATAAGAAAGGTAATGTATTTCCTTTAAGGTTCTGTTTTATTTATTTTGAAAATTATTTTTATGAGTGAGTGAGTGAGTGAGTGTGTGTGTGTGTGTGTGTGTGTGTGTGTGTGTGTGTGTGTGTGTGTTAGTCAAAGAGTAAGAGTGAAGGTTGGCACTTCCCTCCACCATGAAATAGATCACCATATGTTCTAAGATCATGTATCACATAACTATGGGGATATATCCTGAAAAATGTATCAAGAGGCAGTTTTGTCTTTGTGCAAAATATTTTGGGTGTACTTTCACAAATCTGGATGGTACAGCAGATGCACACCTAACCTTTATGGTGCCCCTTATTGTTCCAACTTGTATAAAATGCTACTATAATGAATACTATAGATAATTGTACCCCAGTAGCAGGTGATTCTGAGTCTAAACATAGCCTAAAATTTAAAAGTACTGTGAAATTATAAGTAATATGTCTGTTTAGATCACACACCATACATGGAGTTTGTAGGACCCAAGGTTGCTTTGGGTGAGTAAGCGCCAAGTGTTACCATACTCTTTTGGGGGGACTGCATCTCAGATACATTTGTTGATGTCATAAATAGTACTTAGATAAGTGTACAGCAGTGTTCCCATCTAACACAGTTTGCTTAAGTTTAGCCATCATGATTCATTTTGAGTGAACTCGGAGCAGTTAATGATGGCCATGGGCAGGTGCAGGATGGGCTAATGTGGGTGTTTATTTCTTGGTTTTTAACTAAACTAACTAGTTAAAGGTTTACGTCTTTTTATCAGCACTTCTGATTTTATAAGGATAAAGGTCATTAACCCCATTCCTACCCAAATATCCTGGTAAACTTGGTTCTAGTAGGGTTTCATGGGGACCCAGATATTCTTAATAAGGTTTTGACGCATCTCAGCAGGTCCAAGGCCACAGGCCACACTAGATTACTGTACTCTTCTATAGACTACAAGTTCTACTCAGGCTATATGCAGCTCACTTTAAAACTGTCTTTCTTCACTGAAAAATTAACCTTAGCTGACTGTGTTAAACCTGAGAATCTCAAGGAGAAAAGACTAAATCCATTATTATTCAATTAAAGCAGCCTTCATTTTGGGGTGCAGCTGGGACTGACCAGCCAGCTGTCTCATCCTAAATTGGGATTTGAGAGAACAGCCCCTGCTGGCTTCTTGAAGAGCCTTTTATAGGAGAGATAAGGTGTTCACAGGGGTGAGAGACTTGGCTGTTATACATTGTTAGAAAGAGACAAGGAACGAACAAGAAAAGGAACAAAGGCAAGGATATGCATCATGTGAACAAGGAATTCTTAATTACAAATAGAAACATTAACTTGAAAGGAATTAACCTGAGGACAAACAGGAATGCAGCCTTTAACTACAATCAGAAACTTTAATCTGCACAGGACAAACAGGAATTTTAAGTGTCTTAACTGCAAACAGAACCCTTAACCTGGAAGGTATATTTTTCCTCTTTTGGTTTCCCATTAACTTGCAAGGTTTATTGTTCCTGTTTTGTTCTCACAACTGTTAAGATTTTTTTAACTTAAATATTTAGAAAAAAAATTTAAGCTTTTTGATTGTTGTGATAATATTTATCTTAAGATACAATTTATTCTACAGAGATAGAAAGCTTTTCTTTCATTAAATTTCTATTATTTTTAGTCTATGAGATGTTTTCAAGCATTTTAAGCTAATCTAGTTAAAAAAAAAGAAATAAACACATTAGCAGAGACTTTTACAGTCAGGACCATTAATATACTGTCTTCCTCTTCCACATCCTGTCTCTTTGGAAGATCTTCAGGAGCCATAAAAGATGAAGCTGCTGTCTCCTGCATAGAACAGCAGTACCACCTTCACCTTCATCATTATTACTGGTTAAAGGACCTACCTAAGGCTGTTTTCATCATCTTGGCATATATTAAACTAGGTAGGAAGGAGTATAATTTAAGTTAGCATATAAACTAGTGTACTCACTCACCACCAAGTATTACGCTGTGTATAATGGCGAGTGCTGCACTTCAATGGTTTGTCAGCACTGTGGTACTGTGATGGGTATGATGACTACTAAGCAAGAGAAAGTTTCCTTTTCTATGGTAATCATGAGACTGCAGTTACATTCAGTCTGCCATTGGCTGAAATGCTGACATGTGAAACCTAAATGTGTTAGAAATCGTAACCCAGACTGTCATGTCTATAGAAAATATATTGGATCTTAATTTTGTTGGTGCTGCTTTAGGAAGTATATATTTTCTTAAACTTTTTTTGTGTTAACTATTCTTTCATTCTTGTCTGTTTAATATGCCATCTTTTCTGCCTTTGGTATTTTATTCAGGAAGTTCTTTTCCTGAGATCAGGTAAGTAGTTATTTAAGGGATATGGTGTGTCTCAGTGTTAGAACTGGGCTAGATCCCAGACATTTGCAATGATTAAACACACACACACACACACACACACACACACACTTTTTTTTTTTTTTTTTGGTTTTTCGAGACAGGGTTTCTCTGTGTATACTTGGCTGTCCTGGACTCACTTTGTAGACCAGGCTGGCCTCGAACTCACAAAGATCCGCCTGCCTCTGCCTCCCAAGTGCTGGGATTAAAGGCGTGCGCCACCACCGCCCGGCACACACACACACATTTTAAAGGTAGTTATCTGGGGGCTGGAGAGATGGCTCAGCGGCTAAGAGCACTGTCTGCTCTTCCAGAGGACCTGGGTTCAATTCCCAGCACCCTCATGGCAGCTCACAACTATCTGTAATTCCAGTTCCAGAGGATCTGACACCCTCACATAGACATACATGGAGTCAAAATACCAATGTACATAAAATAAAAATAAATAAATTATTTTTTAAAATAGTTATCTGGGGCTGGAGGATGGCTCAGCAGTTAAGAGCACTTGCTGCCCATGCAGAATGGATGCAAATCAACACCCACATGGTGGCTCACAACCATTCATAGCACAAGTTTCAGAGGATCCTGTGCCTTCTGATGCATACATGCAGGCAAAACATACACTTAAAAAGTAAAGTTAGGGGCTGGAGAGGTGGTGGCTCAGTAAGGTTAAGAGCACTGACTACTCTTCCAGAGGTCCTGGGTTCAGTTCCCAGCACCCACATGGCAGCTGACAACTGTCTGTAGCTCCAATTTCAGGGGATCTGGAACCTTTAAACATACATGCAGGCAAAAAATTAAATTTTAGTTATCTGTTCCTATGGTTATTCTATGTCCTCCTTTCCTTCTGTCTTGATATTTAAAACTCTAGATAGAATATATTGGGGGTGGGATTTGTTGCCATTTTTGCAAGATTCTAGAATAATTCATTGGATAGTTCTCATTTCTAATGAATTAATGTATCACATTTTTGTTTTCAATTGAGTCTTTGTAGTTTCTATTTTCATTGATATCTTTGTATTTATAATTTTTACTCCATGGTTATATTTTATATGAAACAAATACATTCAGAAAGAAATATTATAGTCTAAATTGTTCACTGTCCTTTTTTGAAAAATTACTAATGTAAAATTGAGCTTAATGAGCTTCTAAAAATTAATAAAAGTGTATATTGCTTCCTATTATTTGGTTCATGATGACACAATAATTAGTAGTTTCATTTGTCAGAAATAGAAACTGAGTTAAATCAAAGAAGAAAATTAATTGCCTTGTAAATCTCTAAACAAGCATTCCTCCAGGATTCAGGTGCCACCTAGATTTTGCCATTGTCAGCCTTGGCTTCCTCAGTACAATAATTGCTTCATCTCCAATTCTTGATTTATATGTGGAGTGCAGTTAGTTGTGCTAGCTGCTAACATGTCCACTCTTAGGTGCTTCAGGCCTCTACCACAGAAATAATATTGAGTTCAACCCTAGGTTAGCCACATATCAAGAGACAGGAGTCAGGACGAAGTTTACAGGGTAAGAATGTTCTTGCAAGTTCTTGAGATAGGCACAGAGTTTCCTACTACTGTTATGTGCAGTGAGTCTAAGATGTTTTGTATGGGCAGAAAGAAACGGTTATGTCATTTAGAGATGTACTTGAACAGTGTTCTGAAGGGTAGGAATATGTAAAATGTGTACACTTACGTATGCACACATACATAGGCATGTGCTCTTTCAGTGTTGTCATATTCCTCCAAGATGTGTGTGCCTATTCTTATGAAAAGGAGCAAGGCTCTCTTTATCTTTTCTCATACTTCCTAATAAGAAACATGAGACAGAAGCATTGAAATATAGGCGGGACAATAAACAAATTCAAATTCTCTTTTACCATCATTCTCCTTGTGAAAGAATGCTTGTCTGAGAATTGTGTAGCAGGCAGTCTGGTTATACAGAATTTAGAATAAGATATTTTTGAATTGATGCCACCTGCTGGCTTGCAACCACACTTACAAATTAACAACAATGCTTTTGTAAAAACTAAATGTAAAATTGTAAGGTGAAGCATAAGGAGAGGCGTGACCTACTATAAACATTGAGTTTCCAGTATTAGTGTTTGCAATGTCCTTGTTAGAGAGTATACTCAGTACTCCATAGGGAGTGAAGTATGGTCTGATTTCATGCCTGAACTGTTGCTTCCTCTCTCCCTTTTATCTTCAATTCATGCCTGTTTACTTATCCAAAGGTTAGGCTGTTAGATTATATACCCAAAAGATTTAAAGACGGCATTTATTTTTTCTTTTTAAATCCTTTTTAAAAGGACCCAGACTTTAACATAAAGATTGTCTGTGTATTAGAAGCCAGAAGGCAGTGTTTGTTTTAGTTTTGCTTATGTGCCCCCCCCCCAAGCATTTGGACCAGTCATTTGCATTTAACAAAGCGTCTTTTCAAAATCAACTAGCTATGTGGTATGACAAACACTTGTGCTGGGGTGGTGAGAAATCAAAGATGAATATCAAATTCCCTGTCCTTGGAGATACCACTATTTAAAGGGGACAGGCAGTCCAACTATTTACAGTGCATAGGATATAGTGAGATACATATGTGGAACAGTTGACCTAGCCTTCAAGAGCACAGGGGAGAGCATTTCAAACTGAGCAATATGAGCAAAGATGTTGGGGCTGTGAACACATGAAGGATATTGAAGAAGGCAAGGAGTTGAGTAAACTTGAGAACAGATTGAAGGGAGATGGGAGACTGGTGCTGAAAAGACAAATTGGGGTCACCTGTGAAAGCTGTGTGTATGATGTCATAGAATCCAAACAACTCATTATCTTAGAAGATCCGGCTTTATAGGTGTCACTGACCCAGTAAGAGTGACTGCTCAATTACAGCAAGCTGAAGACATTGGACAAGAGGAGACAGATCAGAGTCAAGGGCAGAGTGTGGAGGCCTCTGGGAATCCTTATTAATTACACGTTCCCTGTTGAAAAACAGCACTGTTTTAGACAGCACCACGACACAGAATCCTCCAGTGAACTCATGTGTGCAGCTCTCTATGGACAAGAGCTCTAAAGCATGCTGCAACTATTCATTCCGCTGCTAATTAAGCAAATGCCCACTGCAAGCCTAGAGAGGGCCAATTCCAGGTCAGATGACACTAACACAGAAATGGAATGAACTTACAGTGTTGGGGAAAAGACACCCTCTTAAAACAGCCTAGGTTGTTCACCAGATGCCTTAGTGGCTCCTACTTGTAATCCCAACACATGGGAGGCTGAACTCAGGAGGATGGCTAGCTTAAGCACAGTGTGGACTACTTGTCAAACCCCAGTTTCCAAAAAAAAAATTTTAAGAACAAAACTTGGTTTCAAATAACTGCTAAAATGTGATATTGTTAATCAAATTCAGTGACTTTTGTAAGACTAAATTGGTTGCCTTTAGATAGCATTTATTAGGACTGATTTAGGGTGATTTATGACTAAGAGGGAGTGGCTAGGTGACCAATTAAGCTGCTATGATAAATGAAAGCCAAGTCTTTCTCAGCCAGAAATTAAAAGTGGAGAAGCTACAGACAAGCCAGTCCTCATGATTTATTCAAAACACTTTCTAATCAACTACAAATGAGCCTAGTTATATTAAAATTGTAATTTTATTTTTACAGACAACTGGTAACCTAGCTCTAAAATTTAAAAATACTATCACTTGCCGGGTGTAGTGGTGCACACCTTTCATCCCAGCACTTGTGAGGCAGAGGCAGGTGGATCTCTATGAGTTCGAGGCTAGCCTGGTCTACAAAGTGTGTCCAGGACAGCCAGGGCCCTGTTAAACAGAGAAACCCTGTCTCGAAGAAAAAAAAAAAAGTATCACTTTCTGTGTAGCCCTGGATGGCCTGGAACTCAAAAATCTTCCTGCCTTTGCCTTCAAGTGCTGGGATTAAAGGCATGCAACACAATGTTTCACAGGGGCTATAATTCTTTTCTTTTTGTTGTTTTTTGGGGGGTTATTTTGTTTTTGTTTTTTCAAGACAGGGTTTCTCTGTATCCTTGGCTGGCCTGGACTCACTTTGTAGACCAGATTGGCCTTGAATCACAGAGATCCACCTGCCTCTGCCTCCCGGCTGGAATTAAAGGTGTGCGCCACCACGCCCTGCTATTACAGACAGCTGTAAACTGCCATATGGTGCTGGAATTTGAACCTAGGTCCTTTGTAAGAACAGCCAGTGCTCTTAACCCCTGAGCCATCTCTCCAGCTGTTGTTTTTTGAGACAGGGTTTCTTTGTGTAGCCGTGGCTGTCCTGGAACTTGATCTGTAGACCAGGGTGGCCTCAAAGTCACAGAGATCCGAGTGCTGGAATTAAAGGCGTGTGCCACCATGCCAATTAGGGATGTAAATTTTTTTTCAAATACCCCCACATCTTAATTTTTTATTTACCATATGTTAATTATACATAATGATATCTTTTTTTAAAATATATTTTTAAAGATTTATTCAATTATTTAATGCATATGAGTGCTCTATCTGCATGTACACCTGCAGCCAGAAGAGGGCATCAGATCATATTGTGGATGGTTGTGGGCATGCTGGGAATTGAACTTAGATCCTTTGGAAGAACACTAGCCAGTGCTCTTAATGGCTGAGCCATCTCTCCACACCCCTCTTTTTATTTTCTTATTTTGTGAATTTCACATCATGAACCTTGTCCCCACTCATCTCCCACCTACCCTCAGACCTGCCCTCCACCCTTGTAACCGCTCCCAAAAGAAAAAAAAATCTCATTGTGGAAGCTGTAGTGTGTCATAGTGTATCCCACAGTATTCCCTTTTGTCCACACTTTTTGCTTGCAAATGTTCATTATAATGACTCCTTTGTCTAGTACAAGGCCTCTCACTTCTGCTACTTTGTCAATGCTTGACCCTCACTGAGACTCCTCTCAGATAACTGTTGTTGCCCTGGACATGGAGAGCCTGTAGTTTTGGGTCTGTGGAACTGGCCTCTTCGTGCCCTCCAGCAGTTCATCCATGGGGTAGATGTTGGGGTAGGCCAACTCAAAGCCCTGGTTCTAGGCCTGCAACCTCACATTTAGGGCCAGTTCTACTGTGCTACCCAGGTAAGGTGTGGGGCCTGCTCTCCTGAGTGCTACAGCAGGTTAGGGGCTGGGCCAGCTCTCCTGCTCTCATGAGCCCATCAGGGCCAACTCTTCCTCCTTACCTGTGGTAAGGGCAAAAGAGAGTGGAGGGGATCTCTCCTTTGCCAGTACCACAACTCAATGGACAAGAGTCAGGATTGACTCTCCTGGTCTCATGCCCTCAGGGCTAGTTCACCTCCATCCCCCACATCTAGGGCTAGCTCTGCTGTGCTGCCCAGATGAGGTGCAAGACTTCTCTTGAGTGTTTCAGCCTGTAAGGGGCTGGGACAGCTTTCCTGCTGTCATGACCCCAGGGCCAGGTCTCCCATCTGCTATGGGTGATGAGTAGTGAGGGAGAGGAGGGTATTTCTCCCTTGTCCATGCCATCACAAGGAGATGAGTGAATCTCCCAAGCTCACATACTTGGGAGATCACAATTCCCGAAATGTGCAGGGCCTGCTCTCCCCAGTACTGTAGCTGGTTAGGGGTAGGGGCAGGTCTCCTCCTCTCATGTCTCTCTGGCCAGTTCTCCCATGATATCCAGATGGGGGTGGGCCAGTTCTACACGACTCTCAGACATTAACATGTCCCGGTGGCAACCCAGGCCAGGGATGTCCACCTGGCTTTTGGTGGTAACAAACCTCTGCTGCTACAGGGCCATGATCCCAGGTATGACCCCTGTTGACAGCAGAGGCCAGGTCCCCACCATGGTCCTGGGTGATATCACTGGCTGCTCACATCATGTTGTTCCTCACTATCCTTAAGTCTCCAATTCTGTCTCTCTTTGTTGTGTCCACATCCTTCTGTTTCTTTCTCTTCCATTTCTTTACCACTTACTTGCTCCTCTTAGTGGTGCCCAGGGTCTCTTGAGTATCTGGGCTTATCTCAGGAGTACTTTGCCCCACTTGTGCATTGCATATTATGGTACCTGGCAGGAATCATCTCTTGTATGGTCTGATACCCAGGCTTACATGGCATCAGACTGGTATTCATCTCAGGCTAGATCCCTGTCCAGGCCCTGTAGTACCAGTGTGGTGGTTAACTCAGGCTCACTCCTTGCCCAGCTCTCCCAAGTGGCCATCTGCCTGAGGTCTGTGGAGCTAGGCAGGGTTCTTCTAGTCTCTGGTTTGCTTTGGGTCCTAGGAGCCCATCTGGGCTTGCATGGTGCTGGACTGGTCATCCTCACAGGCTAGCTCCCTGTCCTGGCCCCCCCTGGCACTGAACTGGTGGTGGTCTCAGGCTTGCTTTTTTCACAGAATGTTACGCTACTATTCATTCAGGTGTTCATAGGTCAGAACACTGAATATAGACATAGCTTCTCTCCTCTCTGCCACCTATTGATGCACCTGTGACACAGCAGCTACATCTGCAATGCCTCTAGAAGCATGAGGGCTGTAATTCTTAAGTAAAAGCAACATGGGTTGAAATGCTGGATCTGCCTCAGATTTATAGCTGCATGCTTAGTGCAGTAGAAAGAAACTTCAAAAAATTTTTAAATTATTTTATTTCATGAATATGAGTGTTTTGCCCAGATATATGTTTATGTACTACATGTGTGCCTGGTGCCCAGAGAGCCCAGAGTAGGGTGTCAGTCTCCATGGAGCTGTAGTTACATGGTTGTGGCTCATGTGTGGGTGTTAGAAATCTAACCCAGGTCCATGTGCCTGGCCTTGGCCAGGCAAGACAGGAGGCACTGCCACAGGCTTTGACTTGCCTCCCTGCCCCCTATATCCCAGGTGGGCATAACCTTGGGGGCCAGCAGTCTGAATGTATCTCCCCATTTTAACCTGAGCTGCCTAATGCACAGTTGGGTGAGGGGTGGGGACCCAGGGAAAGTGCCATGCACAGGAGCGATTGACACCCCTGTGGAGCCAGGCTCCAGACTTGGTCTTTGCCATATAAGCACTTCTACAAAGAAGCTCTGGGGTGGTGGGGCTCCTGCTGCCCTGGCTGCTCGCTCTCCCTGCCTGCCTGCTTCTTTGTTTGCTGTCCCTAAAGGAGATAGCCACCCTTTGAGCCTGAGGAGCTATTCTAGGCAGAGCCTCTACTTGGGGCTTTGCTGAGCTACTGATGGATACTATCTGTCCAGGGACCTTGTTTCAAAGGGAATGGGCGTGAGCCAGCAAGGATCCCACAGCTATCAAGAACGTTTTCTTGTTTTTAAACCATCACGTCTTCATTTCACATTGGAATAAAGTTGAGTTTTTGAAACCTGCAAAAAAAAAAAAAAAAGAAATCTAACCCAGGTCTTCTGAAAGAGCAGCCACTGCTTTTAACTGTTGAGCTACCTCTCCAGCTCCTAGAAAGCAACTTTTAATATTATAATTTACAGACTATATCTAACATTTTATAGCTTTAAACTCTCCTTTTACAGGCTCTCACCTTGTAGCTCTTGGCTATCCTGGAACTTACTATGTAGAACAGGATGTAGAGATCCACCTTCCTCTGCCTCCTGAGGACTGGGACTGAAGGGCATTTGCTGCTCACCCAGCTTTGACTAGCTTATTTATGATGGGTACTTCTGAAAAACAAAAGTTAAGGACAGACTTTTGAGGAGGATCAGGCAGAAACATTTTTCTACTTTAATTCTTTACAACTAATGTATTTTTTAAAATTAAAATAAGTTTTTAAGTGACAAAAAGCAAAAACTGAGAAAGCAACACTCATTTTGTCATTGTTTATTAGGTTTTCCCAGATTCTCAGCTGTATCAGTGAGGACCTTGTTAACTCCACTGACTGGAACTCAAAAATCTTAGCCAGCCCATAACTAGCTCATGGGCACAAATTCAAAAGCTGAGGAAAACCCAACACAAGCTGCAGATGATTTTTATACAGAACAGTTGAGTTATTGGTAGGTGGAAGCCCATCCTTTCTTCATTTAAATTATTAGTTTCAGAACTGTCAAAATTTGAAAGGAATGAAGACTTTGTTTGACTGGACACTGTGAGTCTGCACAGGTCAGATAGGGCTGTCTAGCAATAGCAAGTCAAATGAATTGTCACAGCCAGTGGGTTCAGATAGCACTGGAGGGAGCAAACCACTCTCAAGCACCACCTCTAAGAGAGACTTAAATAACTGGAAGTTCTGCAAAGGAGGACAGTGGATTTTGGTGATTAGCCTTGCAGTTTTTGCCAAAATTTACCCATTCATTGGAACAATTCATGTACCATGAAATCCACCCATCAGGTGCATCTTGGTGGTCACAGAACTATCACTCTGTCACCAATGGGTAGTATTTGTGAACATCAGTCCTCATTGCTTCCCTTCTACCTTTACCATTAATCTCTAATTTTTATTTAGGCTCTTCTGATTTTGTGTTTGTTTATTTTTGTTTTTCAAGACAGTTTGTCTGTGTAACAAACCCTGGCTGTCCTGGACTCGCTCTGTAGATCAGGCTGGCTTTGAACTCATAGATCCGCATGCCTCTGCCTCCCTAGTGCTGGGATTACAGGTGATTTCAGACAATGTTTTTATTTTTAAGAATTTTAGGGGAGGATCCAAGATGGTGGCAGCCTGCACGGACATATTTTGATTTCGGGGTTAACAGTTACAAGACGGAAAGTGTTTCAGGACGCTATACAAAGGGCACGACCCCTTCTAAATCTCACCCAGCTACCCAGGGATCACTGAGGATCCCTGGGCAGGATGCTCCTTCCCACTCTCGGACACGCAAGGAAGCCGCTTGACCTGGGAATCGGGATCACCCATCCCCCACCAGGAGAGACTCCCGGTAAGTTCCAACCTAATACCCAGGGAGCAGATTCAGATCCCACGCAGAGATAATCCCCACCCTGCTGGGCCCCCCCCAGGTCTCGCACAGACGATCCAACTATCTGGCGAAAGGTTGCGACCCTTGGAAGTGAGCGCAGCTATGCTGTAAAGTGCCTTCAGACTGCAGATAGCAGTCTGTGACGAAACTGACCAGTTTACAAGCCATGGGAGCAGCAAGGCTATTGGAGCTGAACTGCAGATTTACCTGCACAGGAACCAACCCCGGGCAAACTGCAAGATATTTGAAACTGTCATATATCAGACTTTTGTACTAGTACTGGCCCTTCCAGAGGGGAACCAGAGCTTACTTGTACGATTAGTTAGGTCTCCACCTGGGAGGTGGGGCTGAATGACTCACCTTATAGGGGTGGAGTAAGGCAACTCGAATCCTACACTAAAGCGCCCCCTTTGGACCCAAGTCCAGAAGACAGCAAAAAAAATTCCACCTGGCCAGAGGCTCCAGACCAAAAAAAAAAAAAAAAAAAAAAAAAACAGCGAAATGTCTCCAACAAAAGAAAGCAACGCTATTCCATCCAGCCCGAACCACCTCACCACAACTGAAACACATGAAAAGGATGACAATTCTACATTATGGAAAGTAATAGAGTTCCTTCAAGAAGAACTTAAAACTATGAAGGAATTCAAAGAAGCCACAATTTTACAAGTCAAAACAATGAATAACACCATTACAGAGCTCCAAGCCAAGGTGACTCAGCTTGAACATGAAAAGCACAAAGCAATGAAAGATTTCCAGGCAAAAACAAGCAAACTGGAGAAGGAAATGTACAAAACGAACAATACCATTCAAGACATGAAAATAGAAATGGAAACAATAAAGAAAACACAGAGTTAAAAGAGGAAATGGAGAATCAAGAGAAGAGAACAAGAACTACGGATGTGAGTATGAAAAATAGGATGCAAGAGATGGAAGATGGGATCTCAGGCATGGAAGATTCGATGGAAGAAATCAGTACAACATCCAAAGAAAATGAGAAAGCTAAAAAAATCTCTCACCCACAACATCCAAGAAATCAAGGACTCAATGAAAAGACGGAACCTAAGAATTATAGGCATAGAGGAAAGAGAAGACTCTCGACTCCATGGTCCAGGAAATATCTTCAACAAAATCATAGAAGAAAACTTCCCAACCCTAAAGAAAGAGATGCCAGTAAAAATCCAAGAGGCTTACAGAACACCAAACAGATTTAGATCAGAAAAGAAACTCCTCTCGCCACATAATAATAGAAACTCCAAATGGAGACAACAAAGAAAGGATATTAAAAGCTGTAAGAGAAAAAGGCCAAGTCACATACAATGGCAGACCCATCAGAATCGCACCTGACTTCTCCTCAGAAACTTTAAAAGCTAGAAGGGCCTGGACAGATGTCCTACAAGCCCTGAGAGAACATAGGTGCCCAGTCAGACTACTATACCCAGCAAAACTCTCTGTCAACATAGATGGAGAAAACAAGATATTCCATGACAATCAAATTCAAACAATATCTCCTCACAAACCCAGCCCTACAGAAGATCCTAGAAGGAAAATTCCAACAGAAAAGATAACTACACCCAAGGAAACAGAGGAAATAGAAACCTCCACAGCAACTAAACAAAAAGAAACACAAGACAACCAGCTATACTAAAATAATGGGAAATAACAACCCCTGGTCACTAATATCCATCAACATCAATGAACTCAACTTGCCAATAAAAAGGTACAGACTTACAGACTGGATCCGTAAACAAGACCCATCTTTTTGCTGTATACAAGAAACACATCTCACTATTGAAGATAAACACTATCTCAGAGTAAAGGATTGGGAAAAGGTTTTCCAAGCAAATGGACCCAGGAAACAAGCAGGAGTAGCCACCCTAATATCAAACAAACTAGACTTCCAATTGAAGTTAATAAAAAAAGACAGAGAAGGGCATTACATACTCATTAAAGGAAATATCCACCAAGAGGACATCTCAATATTGAACATCTATGCCCCAAATACAAAGGCACCTACATTTATAAAAGAAACGCTTCTAAAACTTAAATCGCACATCGATCCAAACACTTTAATAATGGGAGACTTCAACACCCCACTCACAACTATGGACAGATCATCAAGACAGAAGCCAAACAGAGAAATAATGAGTCTAACAGAGATCATGAACCAAATGGACCTAACAGATATCTACAGAACGTTTCACCCAAACACAAAAGAATACACCTTCTCAGCACCTCATGGAACCTTCTCCAAAATCGACCATATAGTTGGACACAAAGATAGCCTCAACAGATACAAGAAATTGAAATAACCCCTTGTATCTTATCAGACCACCATGGAATAAAGCTGGACTTCAATAGCAAAAGAATCAACAGAAAGTCTACACTCACATGGAAATTGAACAACTCTTTACTAGAGGACCACTGGGTCAGGGAAGAAATAAAGAAGGAAATCAAAGACTTCTTAAAATCCAACGAAAATGAAGACACAACATACCCAAACCTATGGGACACAATGAAAGCTGTGCTACGAGGAAAGTTCATAGCACTAAGTGCCTTCAAAAAGAAAATTGTGACAGCTCATATTAGCGAATTAACAGCTAAACTGGGTGAATTGGAAAAAAAAGACGGAAACATTCCCAAGAGGAGCAGAAGGCAGGAGATCATCAAACTTAGGGCTGAAAGCAACAACTTAGAAACAAAAAGAACTATACAAAGAATCAATGAAACCAAGAGTTGGTTCTTCGAGAAAATCAACAAAATAGACAGACCCTTAGCCAAATTAACTAAAAGAGGGAGAAAACACAAATCAACAAAATCAGAAATGAAAAGGGAGAAATAACAACAGACATTGAGGAAATCTAGAGAATATTTGGATCCTACTTTAAAAATCTATATTCCACCAAATTTGAAAACTTAAGTGAAATAGACAATTTTCTTGATAGATTACACCTACCGAACCTAAATCAAGATCAGATAAACAGATTAAACAGCCCTATAACCCCTAAGGAAATAGAAACAGTCATTAAAAATCTCCCAACCAAAAAAAGCCCAGGGCCAGATGGCTTTAGCACGGAATTCTACCGGACCTTCAAAGAGGAGCTAACACCAATACTTTTCAAACTCTTTCACAAAATAGAATCTGAAAGAACATTGCCAAACTCATTCTATGAGGCCACAGTCACCCTGATTCCTAAACCACACAAAGACCCAACAAAGAAAGAGAACTTCAGACCAATCTCCCTCATGAACATAGATGCAAAAATACTTAATAAAATACTAGCAAAC
>CAJQZJ010032188.1:394915-420015 GCA_907164525.1 Lophiomys imhausi | reverse complement strand
ACAAAAAAAAAAAAAAAAAAAAAAAAAAACAGCGAAATGTCTCCAACAAAAGAAAGCAACGCTATTCCATCCAGCCCGAACCACCTCACCACAACTGAAACACATGAAAAGGATGACAATTCTACATTATGGAAAGTAATAGAGTTCCTTCAAGAAGAACTTAAAACTATGAAGGAATTCAAAGAAGCCACAATTTTACAAGTCAAAACAATGAATAACACCATTACAGAGCTCCAAGCCAAGGTGACTCAGCTTGAACATGAAAAGCACAAAGCAATGAAAGATTTCCAGGCAAAAACAAGCAAACTGGAGAAGGAAATGTACAAAACGAACAATACCATTCAAGACATGAAAATAGAAATGGAAACAATAAAGAAAACACAGAGTTAAAAGAGGAAATGGAGAATCAAGAGAAGAGAACAAGAACTACGGATGTGAGTATGAAAAATAGGATGCAAGAGATGGAAGATGGGATCTCAGGCATGGAAGATTCGATGGAAGAAATCAGTACAACATCCAAAGAAAATGAGAAAGCTAAAAAAATCTCTCACCCACAACATCCAAGAAATCAAGGACTCAATGAAAAGACGGAACCTAAGAATTATAGGCATAGAGGAAAGAGAAGACTCTCGACTCCATGGTCCAGGAAATATCTTCAACAAAATCATAGAAGAAAACTTCCCAACCCTAAAGAAAGAGATGCCAGTAAAAATCCAAGAGGCTTACAGAACACCAAACAGATTTAGATCAGAAAAGAAACTCCTCTCGCCACATAATAATAGAAACTCCAAATGGAGACAACAAAGAAAGGATATTAAAAGCTGTAAGAGAAAAAGGCCAAGTCACATACAATGGCAGACCCATCAGAATCGCACCTGACTTCTCCTCAGAAACTTTAAAAGCTAGAAGGGCCTGGACAGATGTCCTACAAGCCCTGAGAGAACATAGGTGCCCAGTCAGACTACTATACCCAGCAAAACTCTCTGTCAACATAGATGGAGAAAACAAGATATTCCATGACAATCAAATTCAAACAATATCTCCTCACAAACCCAGCCCTACAGAAGATCCTAGAAGGAAAATTCCAACAGAAAAGATAACTACACCCAAGGAAACAGAGGAAATAGAAACCTCCACAGCAACTAAACAAAAAGAAACACAAGACAACCAGCTATACTAAAATAATGGGAAATAACAACCCCTGGTCACTAATATCCATCAACATCAATGAACTCAACTTGCCAATAAAAAGGTACAGACTTACAGACTGGATCCGTAAACAAGACCCATCTTTTTGCTGTATACAAGAAACACATCTCACTATTGAAGATAAACACTATCTCAGAGTAAAGGATTGGGAAAAGGTTTTCCAAGCAAATGGACCCAGGAAACAAGCAGGAGTAGCCACCCTAATATCAAACAAACTAGACTTCCAATTGAAGTTAATAAAAAAAGACAGAGAAGGGCATTACATACTCATTAAAGGAAATATCCACCAAGAGGACATCTCAATATTGAACATCTATGCCCCAAATACAAAGGCACCTACATTTATAAAAGAAACGCTTCTAAAACTTAAATCGCACATCGATCCAAACACTTTAATAGTGGGAGACTTCAACACCCCACTCACAACTATGGACAGATCATCAAGACAGAAGCCAAACAGAGAAATAATGAGTCTAACAGAGATCATGAACCAAATGGACCTAACAGATATCTACAGAACGTTTCACCCAAACACAAAAGAATACACCTTCTCAGCACCTCATGGAACCTTCTCCAAAATCGACCATATAGTTGGACACAAAGATAGCCTCAACAGATACAAGAAATTGAAATAACCCCTTGTATCTTATCAGACCACCATGGAATAAAGCTGGACTTCAATAGCAAAAGAATCAACAGAAAGTCTACACTCACATGGAAATTGAACAACTCTTTACTAGAGGACCACTGGGTCAGGGAAGAAATAAAGAAGGAAATCAAAGACTTCTTAAAATCCAACGAAAATGAAGACACAACATACCCAAACCTATGGGACACAATGAAAGCTGTGCTACGAGGAAAGTTCATAGCACTAAGTGCCTTCAAAAAGAAAATTGTGACAGCTCATATTAGCGAATTAACAGCTAAACTGGGTGAATTGGAAAAAAAAGACGGAAACATTCCCAAGAGGAGCAGAAGGCAGGAGATCATCAAACTTAGGGCTGAAAGCAACAACTTAGAAACAAAAAGAACTATACAAAGAATCAATGAAACCAAGAGTTGGTTCTTCGAGAAAATCAACAAAAATAGACAGACCCTTAGCCAAATTAACTAAAAGAGGGAGAAAACACAAATCAACAAAATCAGAAATGAAAAGGGAGAAATAACAACAGACATTGAGGAAATCTAGAGAATATTTGGATCCTACTTTAAAAATCTATATTCCACCAAATTTGAAAACTTAAGTGAAATAGACAATTTTCTTGATAGATTACACCTACCGAACCTAAATCAAGATCAGATAAACAGATTAAACAGCCCTATAACCCCTAAGGAAATAGAAACAGTCATTAAAAATCTCCCAACCAAAAAAAGCCCAGGGCCAGATGGCTTTAGCACGGAATTCTGCCGGACCTTCAAAGAGGAGCTAACACCAGTACTTTTCAAACTCTTTCACAAAATAGAATCTGAAAGAACATTGCCAAACTCATTCTATGAGGCCACAGTCACCCTGATTCCTAAACCACACAAAGACCCAACAAAGAAAGAGAACTTCAGACCAATCTCCCTCATGAACATAGATGCAAAAATACTTAATAAAATACTAGCAAACCGAATTCAAGAACACATCAAAAGTATTATACACTATAATCTAGTAGGCTTCATCCCAGGAATGCAGGGATGGTTTAACATACAAAAGTCTATCAACGTCATTCACCATATAAACAAGATGAAAGAAAAAAAACCACATGATAATCTCGCTAGATGCAGAAAAAGCATTTGACAAAATCCAACACCCCTTCATGCTAAAAGTTGTGGAGAGAACAGGCATACAAGGACCATACCTAGAAATAATAAAGGCAATATACAGCAGGCCAGTGGCCAACATCAAAATAAATGGAGAGAAACTTGAAGCATTTCCTCTAAACTCAGGGATAAGACAAGGATGTCCACTTTCACCACATCTCTTCAATATAGTACTTGAAGTTCTTGCTAGAGCAATAAGAAAAAGGAGATCAAGGGGATAAATATCGGAAACGAAGAAGTCAAATTATCCCTATTTGCAGATGATATGATAGTATACATAAGCGACCCCAAAAATTCCACCAGAGAACTCTTACAGCTGATAAACACCTTCAGCAAAGTGGCTGTATACAAAATTAATTCAAAAACATCAGAAGCCCTTCTTTATACAACAAGCAAATGGTCTGAGAAAGAAATAAGGGAAACAACCCCCTTCACAATAGCCACAAACAACATAAAATTCCTGGGGGTAACTAATCAAGCAAGAAAAAGACCTGTACAACAAGAACTTCAAGCCCTTAAAGAAAGAAATGGAAGAGGCCTTTAGAAGATGGAAAGATCTCCCATGCTCATGGATAGGTAGGATCAACATAATAAAAATGGCCATCCTACCAAAAGCAATATATAGATTCAATGCAGTTCCTATCAAAATACCAACACAATTTTTTATAGACTTGTAAAGAGCTATTCTCAATTTCATATGGAACAACAAAAAGCCCAGAATAGCTAGATCAATCCTGTACAATAAAAAAACATCTGAAGGTATCACCATCCCAGATTTCAAGCTGTACTACAGAGCAATAGTTGTAAAAACAGCATGGTAGTGGTATAGAAACAGATCAGTAGATCAATGGAATTGAACTGAAGACCCAGAAATAGACCCACACACTTATGGCCACCTAATTTTTGACAAAGAAGCCAAAACGGCACAATTGAAGGACAGCATCTTCAACAAATGGTGCTGGTCCAACTGGATGTCCACTTGTAAAAGAATGAAATTAGACCCATATTTATCACCTTGTACCAAACTTAATTCCAAGTGGATCAAAGACCTTAACATAAGGCCTGTCACACTAAATCTACTAGAAGAAAAAGTGGGAGAAACCCTCGAAATGATTGGCACAGGCGACAACTTCCTGAACAGAACACCAACAGTTCAGGACCTGAGATCAACAATCAATAAATGGGACCTCATGAAACTGAAAAGCTTCTGTAAGGCAAAAGACAGTGTCATTCAAACAAAATGGCAGCCTACATACTGGGAGAAAATCTTCACCAACCCCACATCTGACAGAGGGCTAATATCCAAAATCTACAAAGAACTCAAGAAATTAAATGCCAAGAAACCAAATAATCCAATCAAAAATGGGGGCAGAGCTAAATAGAGAATTCACAAAGGAGGACTCCCTACTGCCTAAGAGACACTTGAAGAAATGCTCAACATCCTTAATCATCAGAGAAATGCAACTCAAGACGACTCTGAGATTCCATCTCAAACCTGTCAGAATGGCTAAGATCAAAAGCTCAAATGACATGCTGGCGAGGGTGTGGAGAAAGGGGTACCCTACTCCATTGCTGGTGGGAATGCAGGCTTCTGCAACCACTATGGAGGTCAGTCTGGCGATATCTTAGAAAACTTGGAATAGCTTTGCCTCAGGACCCAGCCATACCATTTCTGGGTATACACCCAAATGCCTCTTCACGGAATCATAAGGAAGTTTCATCATCTATGTTTATAGCAGCCTTATTTGTAATAGCTAGAAACTGGAAACAACCCAGATGTCCCTCAACTGAAAAATGGGTTAAAAAACTGTAGTACATCTACACAATAGAATATTACTCAGCTATCAGAATCAATGAAATTATGCAATTTGTAGCCAAACGGATGGAACTAGAAAAACTCATCCTGAGTGAGCTAACCCAGACTCAGAAGGACGCACATGGCATCTATTCACTTATAGTAGGATTTTAGCTATATAGTAGATGGTATCGATACAACTAACACACCAAAGGGAACTTGGACATAGTCTTTTTAATTTTTAATTTATTTTTTATATATTTTTTCTATTTTTTATTCTTTTTTATCTAATTGTCTGCTTATTGGTTTGTTTGTTTAGTATTTCTTTCTCCCAGGCAATGAGACACTTTTCACTGATGGTACTGCTTCGTACATCCCCAATGAATGAGGAGGCTCTTGGCCCTGATACGACCTCTCAACTGAGATGAGGGACTGTTATATAAGGACACCCCACCCCAGAGAAATGGGATGGAAGGGTTAGGAGGTACAGAAAAAAAATGAAATGTGATCTTTCGGCCTTTTACTACTAATTGTCATAAACTGTTTAGGATAATTAAGAAATGCAAACTAATGGTTATGCAAGCCGGTCATTCTGTTAGGTACTATGACAGCCTATTATAGTTATTTTCTAAGCTAATCAGAAATAAAGCTGCTAAAAGACAAGCAACATCTGCTTACCCTAATATAAGAGAGAGATAGGGCCTCTTCAAAAACCTCAAGAGATCTGCAGAATATGGCATTCAAAGATGTTTTCGTAACTTTAGATTTTTTTATATCAAGATATATCAACTCCTGACAGCACCCCCTATTCTCCTCCAAGTAGAAGATGAGCATCAACGAATCTCCAGTGGGAGATGATTGAATTATTCGCAAGCCTATCTCTTGGTAGGAAAAGCCCCTTGCTCCAACTGTAGACAGAATGCTGTCCAAAAAGGACAAAACCTGGAAGCAGGTAAGTCGACAGCCTAGCTCTGCCAAGACAGGGTAGGTAAGTCCTTCATAACCCCTGCTCTTCAATCAATGTCTGTTAGAGAAACGGGGCCAAACTACTAAAGTTCGATGCTGTAATGTATAGAAAGAAAATGGGAACTGTCCAGGCAGCCACTGGTATGTCATTTCTTAATTTTGGAAGCTGCAGGCCCTGTACTTCCTATAAAATCAGATATATTTATCCCTCTCAAGTCTCTGAGGTGGTTGAAGAACAGATAGCTAGAGTCTCATAATTAAATTTTGAGTTGTTTAGTAGTCAAGAGAGTGTTATAGATCTAAGAAGATACTTTTAAAATTGTGTTGCAAGTTAGTATGAATGTTCAGTCAGATATAGAACTTTAAACTCATGGAGATGGTTAGATAGTAGAATATTAAAGTCAGGGACCAAATACATATGGACTGGACATTGGGAATGTATGCTAAGCCATATAACTCTCATAACTGTGGCCTAATTACCTCTGTTGTTTTGTATTGTATTTATTATTATAAGAGAAAGAGCCATTTGTTGGACTGAAAGGGGAAACTGTAGGGGGAGATGAGATATACCTTAAATTTAAAAGAAAAACAAAAAGGGAAGAGAATGTGGGGTTGAGGGTGGGACTGAAGGGGGGAATAGGGAGGGGACTGCGATTGAGATGTAACTTGAGGAAATAAAAAATAAAGGAAAAAATAACAATTAAAAGAATTTCATCCATGTTTGTGATGTATTTTTAGTTTATGGGCATACATGTTTTGTATGTGTGTCTTTGCATCCGCATGTGTTCTCAGTGCCCATGGAGGCTACAGGAGGGTGTTAGATCCCCTGGAATTGGATTTATGGATGGTTTTGAGCCACCATGGCAGTGCTGGGATTCAAGCCTGTGTGGGTGCTCTGGAAGATCAGCCAGTGTTTTTCATTTTAACCACTGAACTATCTTTCCAGCCCTACAATGTATGTTTTATACACCCCGCTTTCTCTGATCCATCCTGGACTCTCCCCCATGTCTACCTCCCAACTTCATATCCTTCTTTTTTCCTCAATATTTAATCAGTTCAATTAGTGCTACTCATGGGTTTGACCCACACATGTGGGTTTGGGGCTTTCCACCAAAGCATGGGCAACCTACCAGTGGCCCCACCCCAAAAGAAAAATGACTCCCTTCTCCTTAGTAGCCACCAACTGCTAAAAGCTCTTCAGCTAAGGGCATGGACCTCACAAGCCCCTCCCTGTGTTTCTGGGGTTTTGACTGTCATGATCTTGTACAGGTAATCATAGGTGCTATGAGTGCAACAGCCATGTGCTGTCCTGAAGACAACATTTCACAGCATTTTCCCCTACATTCCTCTGGCTCTTATATTGCTGTCCCCTCTTTAATCATGTTTCCTGATTCTTTGAGCTGCAAGGCAGTTTAATGTAAATGTCCCATTTAGGGTTGACCACTCAACAAAATCTCAGTACTTTGACTAGTTAATGAGTCTCTGCATCGGCTGCCACCTACTGCAAAAAGAAGTGTCTGTCCAAGATTGAGAGCAACAGAAATGTATGAACATAAACTAAACTTTTAGAAGGAAGTTTGGCAATATGATAATTGAGCAAAACAATAATAACAGGGTTCCCACTATGGCATTATGACCTCCCTTACTTTGTTTGGGCTTTTGACCTAGTTTACCATACCATGCATAAATATCTTCCAATGGAGCAGGACTCAAATCCAGTCATAAAGTGGCTGGTTACTTTATATTAGTGACACCATTGTTGCACCCCAGCAGGTACAGCTTATCTTGAAAGTCAGTATCATATACCATATGGATAAGTCCACAGATCCCACCAGCACAGTGCCTGCATAGAACCTTCTGGCACAGCTTATGAGCTGGTGCTTATGAGGTTACCTATTTTACATACTTCATATACCATTTAGTATGGAATTACTCAGGAAATTTTTATTTATTTTTATTTTTGCCTCAAGAAATATTTTAAGTTCTTGGTTTCTAGCTGACTTTTGGTTCTTTTCTCTGTCTCTCTCTTTCTTATTTTCTTTGGTCTTGGTTTTGATTTTTGAGACCTGGCATTGGTTCTTGAGAATGTATTTAATTTCATAACTCTAGTCTCATTCCTCATTTCCTGTTCAGAATCATATTATTTGTCTACCCAAATTATAAACTGGTTTCATAGTTTATCGATTCTTGGACTTCATTTTTTCTCTTTGCATGTTGTGTATAAGTACTTTATTCCTGTTTAAGGCTGAACAATATCCATTGTATTAGATGTGTCACATTTGTTTATCCTTTCATCAATTTGTGAACATTATTTTTTTTCTTTCTGCTTTTTGGCTCTTAATGATAAAATCTTATTTGTGAACACTAATGTTTGGGTTTTAATGTGGACAGATGTTCCTAGTTCTCTTGGGCATGTACCTTAGGGTTAAACTTGGCAAATCATACAGTACCTCTGTGTTTCTCATCTTGAGGAACTCCTGAATTCTTTTCCTAAATGGTTGTGCCATGTTATTTCCCATCAATATATGTGGGCCTAACTTCTAGATCCTTGCAACATATGTTGCACTCTGCCTTTCATTATAGCCAAATCAAAACTGGATGTGAAGTCCTGTATCTCCTTATGGTTTCAATTTACATTTCTCTAATGAATGATGATCTTGAGCATATTTTCATTGTTTTGGCCATATTTAATCTTAAAACATTAGAACCATCCATATGTTTTTCACTCAATTCAGCAGTAACTAGTAAATCTTGCTACTTTGGGTATAATTATATATATAAAGCATTACCTCTTTCTCCATCTCAAAGTGATTTATAGGAATAAAGTTGTTGATCTCCCCGTAGAAGTACATAAGGCTCATAATAATTAAAGAATAATAAAATATATGTACAAAATAATACTGAAGTGGCAAAGCAGTGTCCTTTGGCAATATAGCTCAGTGCTCTAAAATATAGTTACACAGGTCTATTGTAGTACCTGAAGAAAATATTACATTTCTTGTTTTTTATTTAGACTAAGAATTCAAGTTCAAGCCAGGCGTGGTGGTGCACACCTTTAATCCCAGTACTTGGGAGGCAGAAGTAGTTGGATCTCTGTGAGTTTGAGGCCAGCCTGGTCTACAAAGTGAGTCCAGGACAGCCAGGGCTACACAACCCCTCTTTTGAACAACCAAATACAAACAACAAATTCAACTTCATTGGTTTTTAATATATTGAATGTTAACAGGGTGGATGGAGAGACAGTGAGACTCCTCACTTTTGGAGGAGTTAATTAAAAATAATTTTTACCAATGATCTATATATGAAAATATTATAATAAAACCCATTATTTTGTGTGTTAGCTGGAAAAGTTAATCAGTTTTTATATATAGAAATGTACAACCAAGGTTTGAAGGCCTCTAACATGGTAAATAACGTAGCTAAATGGCTAAATTTCATTCAGCAAGAAAAAAAAGTGACTCCACATAGAATTTTAATATCTATTATTTCTATGACTCTGATAGAGATTTGTTTCAAAGCACATAATTACATCTTTTTTTTTTTTTTAGAAGTTTGTCTTTATGCTTTATTTATCATGTATACAGTGTTCTGCCTGCATATATAACTGCAGGCCAGAAGAAGGCACCAGATCTCGTAGATGGTTGTGAGCCACCATGTGGTTGCTGGGAATTGAACTCAGGACCTTTGGAAGAACAGCCAGTGCTCTTAACCTTTGAGCCATCTCTCCAGCCCCTAATTACATCTTTTTTAAAAACAATGTCTGGAATCTTATTTTACAGATAACTATAGTCTTGAGTATGCGGAGGTTTGTGTAATGGTCACTAGCATTTTAACACTTTGAATGCAGTTGTAATTAATGCTTCTAAATTGTTCCCTGTAATGGGAAGCAATCATCTCATTGTTAAAGGTCTTGTTTTTCTCTTTTGCTTGTATTTATAACTGAGTGATAGAATACTAACCTACATAAAATTTTTTTTTTTTAGTTTTTATTTTACAATGAAGTTTTCTAAAATGTGCTTTATTGTCATCACTGACCCACTTAGAGAAATTAGCATCTTCCTTCTGTCCATTAGATTATTGCTTCTTGGGTGGAATTTAATGAATATTAATAACTCAATTCAGAAGGAGGTAATTTATTAGAGTTTTTTTACACATTTCCATTTTTATGTTATTTGTTTTCCTTGTGCTTTATGCACCATACATCTTTTATTTCAGGTTGATTAATAATTGCTTTTTTTCATTATTATGCATTTTCTATACAAGATGTCTTGGTTTTTTTTTTTTTTTAGATGGGTCTCACTATATAGCCCTAGCTGTCCTAGAACCCACTATGTAGATCAGGTTAACTTACAGAAGTCCTGCTGCCTTTTCCTCCCAAGTGTCATGTGCTTGGCTGACAAAGAGTGATGCTTACTTAACTTCCCAGCCCCCCTTTCAGGATGTGAAGTCATTGCTGGTTAGCTCATTGACTAGTGAGTGTAAAATAGCAGTCAACACTGCTGATGGGCTTATTACCTCTCTAATGACTTGTGATAATTCAGTCTGTGATAATAGAATGATACAAATGCCACTTTACAGATGAAGAAGCTAAGGTACAGGAAAATGAAAGTTACTGAAGATCATACTATAATAAACAGGTGCGAAGTGTTACGATTCTAATCCTGGGCATCTGGTGCCCAAGCTCCTGCTCTTGACCAAGGTGTGGTTCTCTTGTGTCTCAGCATCCTCTTTAGCTGCAAAATGGTGTTCTGCACCTAGACCAGCATCTTCTCTGTTTTATTCCTCCAAAAACCTCACTGCCAAAACTCCTTCTCTTTCTTTCCTACTTCTAGTCTCCAACTACTTCAGTTGTCCTCATAGAAGGGATAAAAGTCAGAGTTTAACAGCCGCAGTGCTCACACTCAGAGGCACTTGAAGCCATGCCTCCCATGTTGAGGCACGGGATATATTTTACTCAAAGTTGAAACAGATACACAAGTGGCAAGATTTCCAGAAAGGAAAAGAACATATGGCCTGTAAGGTGGCTCAGTAGGTAAAAGCACTGTGCCACTAGTCCTGCCAACCTGAGTCCAGTCTCCAAGACTCACATGCTATAAGGAGAGAACTGACTGAGCTCTCCACAAACTGTGGCACACACATTCACCAAATGTAATAATAAATCATTTTTGAAAGAATAGGTTATAGCTTTCTGGTTTTGGCTTTATATTTTTCTTACGCAGTTTTGGTGTATATGTTCAGATACTCAGATTAATTCATCTAACTATTTATCCATGCCTGTTATTCCCTTCTTCAATCATGGATGAGTCCATGGTGAAAATAAAAGTCCTTATTTCATGAAGCTTGTGCCATGAGGTTAGATCTCAGATGTTGTCAGATAAACACACAAGCATGTAACACACTGTTAGAGATGCTGTGGTAGGAAAGACATGAGGGTCAGTTGGGGTCAGGGGAAGATTTCCTAAGGAAAGTGACATTTGAATGAGAATGAAGAATGAGACCATGAGAAATGGAGGGCAGAAGTGTATTCCTGAAGGGGGACTCATGTTGTGCAAACTCTTTGAATGGAGACACTCATAAGTTACTGAAAGAAGACATTTGAAAATATGAATGGATGCTGCTGTGGACTAGAATGAAGATTGGGTCTGGTGAGGTGGACCAGGGCTTTGTGGTAAGATTTCATGAAGGTTGAGCAGGGGAAAAGCATGGACAAGTGTGGAATTTAGAAGACTTATTCTTTTATTATTATTATTATTATTATTATTGATTCTTTGTGAATTTCATATCATGTACCCCATCCCTCTCATCTTATCTCTGCATATCTTCCCTCTACCCTTGCAACCTACTCCCCAAAAGGAGAGAGAAAAAAATCTCATTATAGAAATGTAGTGAGCCAAACAGTATACCTTTTTGTCCACACATTTTTACTTACAAATATCCATTGCAGTGAGTCTGGCTCGAGGCCTCTGATTTCTGCTACACTATCAATACTGGATCCTCACTGGGACTCCTCAGATATCCTGTTGTTGCCATGTGTCATGGAAATCCTGCAGCTTTGGATCTGCAGGACTCGATGTTGGGATGGGCCAACTCAAAGCTCTGGATCTGGGCCTGGGTGGTAATTGAGTTGTCAGCCCGCCAGCTCTCTTACACCCAGACTAGTTCATGTCCTTAGGACCAGCTCTACTGTGCTGCCCAGGCGTAGTGCCCGCTCTCCCAAGTGCATAGCCCTTGGACATCAACATGGTCCCAGGAGGCAGCCCAGACCAGGGACGTCTGCATGGCCTTTGGTAGTAACATGAGCCACGAACATCAACATCGTTCCTCTGCATGGACATGGACCCAGATATGTCCCACAGCAGCACAGGCCAGGACTTCACTATGGCCTCAGGTGGCAGGGCAGGCTACTCAAAGCCAGCTAGTCCTCTCCTCTCCAGTTCTGCCTCTCTTTGTAGTGTTCATAGTGCTCAAACCGCTGTGCTTCTTTTTCTCTCTCATCTCTCCACCACACTCTTGCACACTGTAATGGCTCCTGCTGTGTACTAGGGAGCAGGCTCACTTTTGCTACAGTGTGGAGAACAGTTGAACCAGCATGGTAGTGGGCATAAGTAATGCTCTAGAGTCAAGTGAGGAAGGGATCTCTCAGTCAACTGTGGATATAGATTCAGTTCCAGCTCCTTACACAGCCCTGAGTGATTGAAGGAATGTGTCAGAAATGGTAACTGAGCCAGGCTGTGTTAACAGAGGTTCTTCTCTTGAGTATATGACAAAGCAATATTGCCAGAGAAAACCAAAATAGTATACAAAAGAAAAACAAAACCTGTAATTAGGACAGAATGGACTCTACTCTTGCTAATTTCTGGATAGTTTGTAATTAAATTTTAATTTGAGGGCTGAGGGTGTGAGTCAGCTGAAAAATATTTTGCTAGTTACATGTGACAACTTGGGTTCATCCTCAACACTAAAGAGAGATTGTGACTGAAAAATCATAATATATCCAGTGACAGTCTCTCAGTGATGGATATATGGGTGAGGTTTTAGTTTTTTGTGTGTGGTGTTTTTGTGTGTTTGGTTTTTTTGTTATTGTTTTAAACTTTTGCTATACTTCCCCCCCAAGGAAAAAATATTTTATCTGAAAATCCCTTTTCATATATGAATAATAGTTACACTTTTAAACTATCTATTTCTTTAAAGTTCAGCTCCTTAGAACTTAGAAGTTAGGTACACCCAGCAAATTCAGAAGTTTGCTAGCTCCCTGAGGTGGTATAGTGCTGTCAAGGCTAAATTCCTGAACTGCAGAGACTAATTTTTACTTTGAGAAATGATTTACTATTGAAATTCTTAATGTGGTTTTTTGTTTTTGTTTGGGGGGGGTTGGTTTTTCAAGACAGGGTTTCTCTGTGTATCCTTGGCTGTCCTGGACTCACTTTGTAGACCAGGTTGGCCTTGAACTCACAGAGATCCACCTGCCTCTGCCTCCCAAGTGCTGGGATTAAAAGCATGTGCCACCACACCTGGCCATTACAGGCAGTTGTGAACTGCCATATGTTGCTGGGATTTGGACCTAGGTCCTTTGGAAGAACAGCCAGTGCTCTTAACCGCTGAGCCATCTCTCTAGCCCCTTAATGTGTTTCTTTTAAGAATCATGTCAAAAGCACTGGAAAAACATGTATGGTTTGATTGAAAATATCTGTGTAAGATATTCTGTGCTGTGTACTTAAATCAGTAAAGAACGAACTGTAACAGAGCTAACTGTGTGAGAGTGCAGCTGAGGCTTCATTACCGAATTTGTGGAAAATGTAAATGTTGAATCTATAATGAATCTATGTGCTTTCAGCTACCACCTCAAGTCAAGGAAAGTGAAGGTGAAAAAGCAAGATTGTTTTTGGAAATTATTTATGCTGTGCTATATTTCAAAGTCTGCTGGCAACAGTGCACTGTATATTTTATGTATTACACCAGTGACAGATACTCAGACACACCAGAAGTCACTCTTGATTCAGTGTCTGGCAGTGTAATAAAAAGGTGGTGGTGAGGGTTCTGTGGTCTCTAATAAGCAATATTTCAGTGAGTCCTGTCAGGCTCTATGAAAAGTCCACAAGATGATGTATTACATTAATTACCGTCGTGTGGCTTTCATGCTGTTAAGCCTACAAATGCAGCAACATTCTGAAGTTGATTTAGGAATATATTTCAGCCAGGATGAAAGTGCTCCTTATTGTGATTAATGTCATACAATATTTATTCTCTTGTTCTTTTCTTCTTTTGCCTTTGCTTTGGAATGCTTAATTTCTTTCCATGAGAAGGAATTAACCTTGAGATTTAAGCTTTTTTCTAGTTTATTTTTAAACCTGCTGGATGACCTCCCTTTTGCCTTTTAGTATCTTATTTTGTTATTTTTAAAAGCCAGAATTTTCAGAAAAAAGAATTCTACAACTGTACCATTGTTTAATTCTATACTGAAACTGGGCATGGTGGCGCACGCCTTTAATCCCAGCACTTGGGAGGCAGAGGCAGGTGGTTCACTGTGAGTTCGAGGCCAGCCTGGTCTACAAAGCGAGTCCAGGACAGCCAGAGCTGCTACACAGAGAAACCCTGTCTCAAAAAACCAAAAAAAAAAAAAAAAAAAAAACTATACTGAACTCATTCAGTCACCATACCTTGTCTCATAGTGACCCCAAAAACATGGGGAATAAATGGTCTCCAAAAAGCTATTTGGGATATAAACTCCAGTTCACAAATGCTCATAACAAAGTATTTACTTACACATGAATGACTTATAAGGATTTGGAAAAATTAGCAAATGTCTTTCTACAAAAAAGCATCAGCAGTAGAACTCAGTTGAGACAGAAAGACTGTTGTTTCTGTTTGTGGTGCAGGCACTCACAAGGACAGCTCCTGAGATTCATCTCCAGCTGGGACAGGTGTGGCCAGGTGTGGCCTCAGTGTGTTGGAACACATTTGCTAAGCAGTGATGTGTTTAAAGGGTTGACCTTAAATGCTTTGTGTGCCCAGTACTGAGCAGAGAAATATACTTCGATCTTACTCGACTCCCATACAACTCATTAATGTGCATTGGCGTGTTGTTGCATGTATGTCTGTGTGAGGGTACCAGATCCCCTGGAACTGGGGTTATAGACAGTTGTTACCTGCCATGTGGGTCCTGGGAATTGAACTGGGGTTTCTCTATGTAGCCCTGGCTATCCTGGAACTCACTCTGTAGACCACGCTGGTCTTGAACTCACAGAGATCCGCTTGCCTCTGCCTCTGCCTCCCTAGTGCTGGGATTAAAAGTGTGTGCTACCACATCCAGCCATTACAGACAGCTGTGAACTGCCATGTGGGTGCTGGGATTTGAACCCTTGGGAAGAGCAGCCAGTGCTCTTAACTGCTAAGCCATTTCTCTAGCCCCACCCATGCAACTCTTAAGTGATACAATTATAACCACTTCAATTGAATGAGCCAAGGCTTAGGTTTAAAAAGACATGATTATGTGTAGCTCAGCTCAAACATTTTTCTAAGATTTGAAAAAGATGTTATGTTGGCAAAGGTCTGTTGACCATTGGCCATACTGCCTATGTGTAATGGGACCAAGTAGGTTAAGATTTAAAGATGGTCTTGCAGTTAGGCAAACAGAGTTTGACTTAAGAATGATTCCAGTCCAATGTGCAGTGTGATTCAAGAGGACCCTTTGCTACCCTGTCTCCTGCACCTTAAGTGACATCCAGACATCCTCCTCCACCATCCCCAACACACACCAACCACTGACACACTTGCCATTTCTAAAATTGTGTGGTTTTGAGAATGTAACTTAAGTGGTATTATAAAACATGCATTCTTTTGAAGGTAGCTTTTTCTTTTGTTGGTGTAATGCCTTTGAGAGTTGTTCAAATTGTATCAATAGTTTATTGATTTTTGTCAGTGAGTGGTATTCCAGTGTGTGGATGTAACATTGCTTGTTTAAATTTCACCTACTGGGATGCATTCTGAGACTTCTCTGGTTTGAGGCTATAATAATAAAATTGTTATGAATAAAAAACATTAAATAAAAAAAAGAATGATTCCAGGGGCTGAAGAGATGACAGTGTGGACTGTTTTTGCAGAGTTCAGTCCCCAGCAGGATCCAAACCCTTCTGGCCTCCATAGTCACATCCATAAAACCAGTAATACACAACATGCACAACAAACTTCCCTAGTGTTTAGCAAGGATCTTGCCTGGGAAGTGAAAATCTCAGACTAAGCACTGCTCTGTACCTGCATGTGCATCCAAATCCACATCCTGTCTGTAATGTATCTGAGACAGTGCTTGGGCATGGCCTTCCTGGGAGGAGGAAGAGACCCTTCTAGGCACATGGGCCACACCTGTGTTAGAACCATCTGGGGACATGTTAAAAATGCAGACAACTGCACCCTGAGAGCCATAAATTAATTCCATGCTGTGGTCTCACCCCCCACCTCTCAACATAATGGTTTTGTGGTCTGATTTAATTCATATAGCAATAACTGTTGGCACAAATGAAAAAGAAACAGTCCTTTTCCTTGCACTTCAAACCCTTGTGTTGATTTAATAAATACTACAACATTTTGTGCTCTATTTTCCCTAAATTTCTGCAGAGGAAATTCTCCAGAGGCTATATAGTACCCTCCCAGGATCTTAAGCAGGTGACGATGCCGTTGAGTGATTTCTCCTTCAGTAAAAGACACTAAAATCAAACTAAATGAACCTACACTGTTGTTCCTAGTTTTTTGTTTTTGAAAGGTGTGTGTGGGTATCTCTGTATCTGTGTGTGAATGAAGTATGTTTTACTACAATCGAAAAAGATTAACCAAGCATAGAAATAATTTGCTGGTCAGATAGCTACAATAGCAGAGATGCCTGGCATCATTTAGTGACATTAACAATCCTAGAAAGTAGCCTGGGTTTAAAGTTTTAGCAAAAGGCAGAAAGTAGGCAAGAAACAGGCTTAAAAGAGAGGAAAGTCGATGACTTTTTAATGTATTTTATGGTAATTGTAAAATCACAATTTATTTTCTATGTTTAAGGTAAGTATAACTTACTATTGTGGATATTAAGAGCTATTGCTGTTTTCAAAAATGAAACATAAATGTTGCCAAGTAAGTTTTTATAGCCACTAACAAATAAAATTTAGGTTGCCTGTTTCCTAAGATTGTCAAACAGGAATTTTATTTCTCCAACATAGAAAGTTATATAAGAAATTTGTTTCTCTCAAGAAAATGTATCTATGAAGAAGTAGACATTATGATGTGAGTACATTGTCTATAGAGTGAAGATTAGAAAAGGAAGGGGGAGCTGTCGTCAACTTTTATGGATGCATAATTCCAATACAGACTTTTGTTAGAACATTATTTGTTTTCTAATCCTAATAAGATGAAGATGCTATCTTGTAGTAGTTTTTGTTGTTTTGGGTTGGGTTTGTTTTGTGTGTTTGTTTGAAATGGTTTTAATATGTAGCCTAGGTTGGCCTTAAAGTCACAATCCAAAAGGCTAGGTTTGTAGGCTTGTACCACCATGCCTAGCAAGCAGTTTGTTGTGATAGCTGTTAATTGTAATTTTCTAGGGAAATATCCCTGAGGAAAACTACTAGGGCCTCTTACACCATTTTATAGCATCATTATGAATATTCAACACCACCAGCCCCAACTCCAGCTGACTTAACATTCCTAAAAAAGGATCAAATGAACTTGTGATTATGACACCACAAATTTAAATTAGTGCCTCTTGCATTATTCTTAATGCTTTATAAATGCAGTCAGCACACTTGCTCTGAAGTGAACTAAGTAACTACACAGTTATCTCAGTAACCATCCTTTAACCTTAAGTGCTGACTCAGCCACAATGTGTATTGAGCACTATTACTTCCCTGATGACTTTTCCCGACTCTGAAAAACATACTGGGCAGAGGGAGACAAACGTAAAATAAGCATGACCAGGTGATCATAGGTGCTAGAAGGCAGCGAAGGAGTAAGGGATAGCTGCAGATAGAATTATTTAGAAAGCACCTCTATCAGGTTTTTGACATGGGGGATTCTTTGCACTTAGCATCATCTCTGTGGTCCCCTCGCTAGGTTTCTCCCTATTCTGACTGTGGTACCCTAAGCAAAAGTCAGCACTATATACTCATGAGTTCATGGCTCTCTTCTCATCATTTGCCCTTTGCTCAAGCAGTTTCTGCAGGGATGCTCCACCCTCCTTTGTTGCTTAACCAAATGGTCTCTGACCTTCCAGAACATCTTCCACTCCCTCCATGTATTAGAGATAGATGAAGCTCCCTTACCACTTAGACTTGAAGATCTCAACTCCTACAGAACCTGCAGTACTTCACGTTGTCATGCATGGCCTGTTAAACTAGTTTTCTGTGCATTGCTGACCTTTCTAGCTGTGACATCATCTTCACAACAGTTAAGGATTTGCCTTTTTACCCACAGAAATTCTTCAGATGCTCAGAGCTCAATGATACCCATGAGTGTGGATCTGTTATTGATTCCATCAGCTTCCTACATATAAATCTGCTCACCAGATACTTTATTTTTCAAATGTAAAATGCATTCTTATTTAATAAGCTCATGTTCACTAGTAAATTAAGAATTAGAACATTCCTTTACTAAGTGAAATATGGGACAAAATACTCTTTGTTGTACATGAAAATAAAGAAGTTCAACAGGAACTGTTCACTCTCATTGCAAATGTATTGCTTTAATAACAGCACGCAGGGATACCATAGCTTGTTTTAAATCTGATGCAGTAGCAACAGAAGCAAATTGTGTCTGGATTTAAAGCTAACTTAGATCTCAAATTAAAAGAGAGCATAAGATACTGCAGTAATTATGTGTGTTTTCATGCCATCTCCTTAACAAGGAAGAGGACAATTGGATTAATGGAGCATGGAGAGAATGTAAAAACCCTGACTTGGGCTGGGGGACTTCAAAGTGTTCTGAGTGGCTGACTACATTTGCTGAAAATGCTGGTTTTCTTCACAGTACTTGGGCTAGTGTACTAAGCTTGACTTTGGTTACTGTCCTCCCACTAGATGTTAAGTTCCCAAAAGTAAGAACTGTGGATTTTATGCATGTCAACCAGCGTACTCAGCTCCTAAACTGTCACCTGGTTTATAGGTGTGATAGCCCAGCTCAACTGGTTTCAGGCTGCTGCCCAGGTGGGTGGACAGACACTGAGTGGAAGATGAGGCTTTGTAGGATAGCTTCTTAGATCGTAAGTTACGTGCCAGAGCTCAATGCATATATAGTATTTAGTCTGTTAGGCATATAGGCCTGTGGAAGCTATAGGAGACATTATTTTCATCCCTGCAGATTTACATGATTCAAATATCTGATCTAGGAGCTAGCGATATGGCTCAGTTGACAAAATGGTTTCCATGCAAGCATGAGGACCTGAATTCAGATCCCCAGCACCAAGGTAAAAAGTCAGGTGTGGCACTGTGAACTCAAACTCCCATTCCTGGGGAGGCAGAGACAAGAGGATTCCTGGGACTAGGCAAGCCAGGCTAGTAAATGGCTGAGTTCTAAGTTCATTGAAGGACTCTCTCAAAAAATTAAGTGGAAGGACTATAGAGATGGATGAATGATAAAGGGTTGATTGTACAAGAATGAATTTGAATCCCCAGAACTAAGTCTAGGTCTGCTGATGTGCATCCAGAGCCCCTGTCCTCCTGCAGTGATGCTTGCAGGCTAGCTAACCAGGCATATACAGTGCTGAACTGCCTCAAGGTGGAAGAAAAAGCTCAAGATTGTCCTCTGACCTCTGCATGTACACCCAAAGTTGTACACATGAGCATGCACACACATCATTCACACACAAGTATAGGCTAGGGAGCAGTTGAAGAAGCTACCACAGTCAGCCTCTTGTCTTTACAAGTATTATGCACACACATGTGAACAGGTACACTCACCTGCACATATTGCACATGTGAACAGGTACACACACCTGCACATGTTGCACACATGTGAACAGGTACAGAAACCAAGCACTTGTTCTAATTAGAAGAAAATGATCTTGACTGCCACACTCTGCCTGTTAACTTGGCCTTTAGGGTTTACCAAGATGTAAACCTTGGATTTATATGTAGTGGAACGTCACACTGCATAGCAGAAGAAGCATCTGCATAAGCACAGCCGTGGGTGAAGCTGGGAAAAAAGAAACCAGAGGCCAAGATTCCACTCATAGGCATTATAGCAATAGGTCAGCCAAGTTAAGATACTTCAAGACAGGAGAGCAGTTTTCTTGGTGCTGGGGAATGGTAGGAGGAAAGCCTCTGTATGGCTACTAGATTCATAGATGAATACTCTTGGTCAAAATTCTGAGCACTTAATGACTATGATTGTGTATGTTATACCTAATTAAAAAAATTTTTTAAAGGAGTGGAGCAGAAACTTTCCTAAAACTGGAGATGGAGACAAATGTGTGATACTTGTCATTGTTTTGTGTTTTACTATTATCTCTGGCTTTACTGATTTTGTTATTAGCTGAGAATTTATTACTTGTACAGGGTTTGAAAAATGTTTTTTTGACCTTATTCATGCAAAATGGGCGAGAGTGTCTTCCTTCAAGCTTTCTCCTGTGGTGCATTCCAAGCTGCTGGAAAAGACAGAGGCAATGCCACAGCTTACTTGGGCTGTTCTCCAGCAGATGCAACTTCTTTTTGTTAACTAGACTTGAGACACAATAGAAAACAGGGAAAGCCTTTCAAGAAAGACAGGACTGAGGAAGGCTTGAGGATGTCAGCTCAGAGTTGGTTAGGTCGGAGCTAAAAATGTGGCAGAGAGGCAGATGTAGAAGAATCCCCAGTCAGGACTGTGCCCTGTGACTCCTACAGCACATCAGCCCACTTTACACTGGTCCTCCCCAGCTTCCCTGCAGCTGTTGCACATGCTTCACTGAATCCAATGCACTTGGGTGTTTTGCTCACATGCCCTGAAGTCATCACTCACTTTTTAATTGACACCTGAAGGTTTTCAAATCAAATTTCAATTCTTTTTCTTTTCTTCTTTCTTCCTTTATTTATTTTTGTAAAAAGGAGGTAAAAGTGTTGAATATTTTACAGACTAAAAAGGAATGCTGACTAAGTAGAGTCAGTACTTCATGATGGGATTAGATGATAGTTTTTGAGTACCTTGTGAATCCACACCTTATAGGTGTGTAACAGTTGTAATGGATTTCAGATGACAGGGTACGAAAACTCAGTCTAAGAGCCCATGTGATGGTTGAGGGGCTGGAAATTTTCCCCCAAAGTTGCTTGTGAATATTATTTCCTGGAAAGCCTTTGAAGTTTGAAGACGCTCTTAGATATTTGCATAAACAGCCAGAATAAATTTGCACTGGCTTCTGGTATTACATGTAAAACAGTCAAGGAAACCAACTGCTTCTTTGAAAAGAGAAGGTGGTCTTCATTGTTAATATATAAGCAATTCGAGGGGGGGCCAAGATGGCGGCGACCTACACTGACGCATTTTGAACGCGGGGAAAAAGAGCCATAAAAAACACAGAGTTATTGGGCACTGTGCAAAAACCGGAGGGGCTAGACCCCCCCCCCGAACACTCACAGCTCCCAAGGGACTGTTAAAAGTCCCAGGGTAAGGCTCTTCCCCCATCTCTCGCAGACACGGAAGCCACTAAACCCGGGATTCGGGAACTGCCATTTGGAGAGGCACCTGGTAAGATCGACCCCAACTCACAGCAGGCAGAATCAGAGGCCACTTGGCGATAGATCACTAGCCTATTGGACTCCCCACACCTCAGGTAGAACTTATACCCACTTAAAAAACTTTGCGAGATAGTGGAAGGCTTAGCAAGGAACAAACAGGGGGCTCAGCGGGTGGTCCGCAGCCACTCGTGAAGCGGAGGGCGGGATGTTCCGAGAGAGCGTGGGAAGCCGGGAACACAAAGGCGTGCGGGAGGGGCCGAATCCCGCGCACTCACAGTAGCGCAGCTGGGGAGGGAGCCCGGCTGGCAGGGCCAAATCCCCGCGAACCCACGGCAGGTCAGCTGGGGAGAGAGCCAGGCGTGGGTGGGCCCAGGGATCCGCGCACGCACTGCTGAGCTGCTGGGGCGAGAGGACCACTCAGGCGGCTGGAGGATCCGGGGCTCGGTGCACCCACGGCCGAGCAGCCAGGGAGGGGGACCCGCGGCTCTGCAGACAGGGAGGGAATCAGGCACAGAGGCCAGCCCTGTGGCGAGAAGCCTAGTGAGAAACCAGAAATCGGGACCATAGCTGTATTCTGGAAAATCCAGACATATTAGGTGTGGAGCCAGACCCTGTCAGCCTCCGTGACGACAAACAAAGCCCACAGAATCTGTGCCTGGGCAAACAGGTCCATACCATCAGAACCATTACAGGCTGATAACTCAGAGTGCAACATAGAGAAGTCTGAATTGGGAGCAGTGAAACAATCCCGGTCCATTACTCACAACCTGGGAATAGGCTGCACCAGCTCAAAGTGCCTCAGGCGATTAAAACCACAGTGACCCTGAAATCCCCCTGTAAGCAATGACAGATAGCCAAGTAACTCGTCCCCTGCACCAAATCATCCACTGTGGTTCCAAACACAGAAAACAGACAGCTAAACGCATCCAATGGCCAAAGGTCAAAAAAAAAAAAATAGAAATCAAGGAAATATGACTCCAACAAAGCAGAATTATCCTAGCTCATCCAATTCGGATGACCTCACACCAAAAGAAACACATGAAAACGTTGACAATTCTGCATTATGGAAAGTGATAGAGTCCCTGCAAGAAGAACTTAAATCTATGAAGGAATTCAAAGAAGCCACAATTCTACAAGTCAAAACAAGGAACAACACCATTAAAGAGCTCCAAGCCAAGGTGACAGAGCTTGAACAGGAAAAGGACAAAGCAATGAAAGATTTTCATACAAAAACAAGCAAGCTGGAGAAGGAAATGTACAAAACGAACAAAACCATACAAGACATGAAAATAGAAATAGAAACAATAAAGAAAACACAGTCAGAGTTAAAAGAGGAAATGGAGAACCAAGGGAAGAGAACAGGAACTACGGATGTCAGTATCAACAATAGGAAGCAAAAGATGGAAGACAGGATCTCAGGCATGGAAGATTCAGTGGAAGAAATCAGTACAACATCCAAAGAAAATGAGAAGGCTAAAACATCTCTCACCCACAACATCCAAGAAATCAAGGACTCAATGAAAAGACGGAACCTAAGAATTATAGGTATAGAGGAAAGACAAGACTCCCGACTCCAAGGTCCAGGAAATATCTTCAACAAAATCATAGGGAAAACTTCCCAAACCTGAAAAAAGAGATGCCAATAAAAATCCAAGAGGCTTACAGAACACCAAACAGATTAGATCAGAAAAGAAACTCCTCTTGCCACATAAAAATTGAAACACCAAATGTACAGAACAAAGAAAGAATATTAAAAGCTATAAGAGAAAAAGGTCAAGTCACATACAATGGCAGACCCATCAGAATTACACCTGAGTTCTCCTCAGAAACGTTAAAAGCTAGAAGGGCCTGGTCAGATATACTAGAAGTCCTGAGAGATCATAGGTGCCCAGCCAGACTACTTTACCCAGCAAAACTCTCTATCAACATAGATGGAGAAAACAAGATATTCCATGACAAAATCAATTTTAAACAATATCTACCCACAAACCCAGCCCTACAGAAAATCCTAGAAGGAAAATCCCAACCCAGAGAAGAAAACTCCACCCAAGAAAACAAAGGGAATAGAAAACCCCTCAGCAACTAAACCAAAAGAGGCACAGGACCACCACCTATACCAAACTAATGGGAAATAACAACCCCAGGTCACTAATATCCATCAACATCAATGGACTCAACTCCCCAATAAAAAGACATAGGTTTACAGAGTGGATCCGCAAGCAAGACCCTTCCTTATGCTGTATACAAGAGACACATCTAACTACGAAAGATAGACACTGCCTCTGAGTAAAGGGTTGGGAAAAGGTTTTCCAAGCAAATGGACCCAGGAAGCAAGCTGGAGTAGCCATCCTAATATCAAACAAAACAGACTTCCAACTGAAGTTAATGAAGAAAGACAAAGAAGGGCACTATATACTCATTAAAGGGAATATTCATCAAGAGGAAATCTCAATACTGAACATCTATGCCCCAAATACAAAGGCACCTACTTTCGTAAAAGAAACACTTCTAAAACTTAAAGCGCACGTCGATCACAACCCATTAGTAGTGGGAGACTTCCACACCCCACTCACAACAATGGACAGATCATCAAGACAGAAGACAAACAGAGAAATATTGAGTCTAACAGAGATCATGAAACAAATGGACCTAACAGATATCTACAGAACGTGTCACCCAAACACAAAGGAATACACCTTTTTCTCAGCACCCCACGGAACCTTCTCCAAAATCGACCACATAGTTGGTCACAAGGATAGTCTCAATAGATACAAGAAAATTGAAATAACACCTTGTATCTTATCAGACCACCACGGAATAAAGCTGGTCTTCAACAGCAAAAGAATCAACAGAAATTGAACAGCTCCTTACTGGATGACCACTGGGTCAGGGAAGAAATAAAGAAGGAAATCAAAGACTTCTTAAAATCCAACGACAATGAAGACACAACATACCCAAACCTATGGGATATGTTGAAAGCTGTGCTACGAGGAAAGTTCATAGCACTAAGTGCTTTCAAAAAGAAAATTGTGACAGCTCATATTAGTGAACTAACAGCTAAGCTGGGTGAATTGGAAAAAAAAAGAAACAAACACTCCCAAGAAGAGCAGAAGGCAGGAAATCATCAAACTTAGGGCTGAAATCAACAACTTAGAATCAAAAAGAACTATACAAAGAATCAATGAAACCAAGAGTTGGTTCTTTGAGAAAATCAACAAAATAGACAGACCCCTAGCCAAATTAACTAAAAGGCAAAGGGAAAGAACACAAATCAACAAAATCAGAAATGAAAAGGGAGAAATAACAATAGACATTGAGGAGATCCAGAAAATATTCGAGCATTACTTTAAAAATCTATATTCCACTAAATTTGAAAACCTAAGCGAAATGGACAATTTCCTCGATAAATTCCACCTACCAAAACTAAATCAAAATCAGATTAACAGCTTAAACAGCCCAATAACACCCAAGGAAATAGAAACAGTCATTACTAATCTCCCAACCCCAGGGCCAGATGGCTTTAGCACGGAATTCTACCAGACCTTCAAAGAGGAACTAACACCATTACTTTTCAAATTCTTCCACCACATAGAAACAGAACACTGCCAAACTCATTCTATGAGGCCACTGTCATTCTGATTCCTAAA
>CAJQZJ010032188.1:342122-393003 GCA_907164525.1 Lophiomys imhausi | reverse complement strand
TAAAATACAAGAGAATTGTGGTATTGGCCCATGCCTTTGACTTCAAAAAAAAAAAAAAGGGGGGGGGGGGGGGGGGGGGGCGGGAAGCACCATAGAGTTGGTGGTCTTATGTATTCTGGAGTCATACGGAGCGGGGTGGTGAGGGGGTGCATACTCTTGGTCCCACCATTCAAGAACAGTACACCCTTGGTCCCAGCTCCCTGCACACTGGAGACAGAAACGGGCAGATCCCGGAGCTCAGGTTCAGCCTGATGCAGGGCAAACTCTAAATAGAGAAAGACTTCGATCCAGGAGTGGTGGAACACATCTTTGATCCCTTCAGATGGGAACCACAGGTCTCTGATCCCAATAATTAGAGTTCAGAGACACACACATGGGATTTGGAGGGACCTAGGTTTGAAGGCTACTTACAAAAGGCCTTCCCAATGCAGGCAGATTGTCCTTTGGGATCTCAAAATATATACACTGGAGCTGGTTTAGCTCCAAGGTGACAGAATGATTACTTCTTTAACCCGGATTGAAAGATAACGCTTTGTATGTTGTCGGAAGGCCAAATTTGCTTCAGGAGAAGTACTACCTAGCCCCCCCCCCCAAAAAAAAATAGGGCAATTGTCCCAGGGTTGGGATTGGTGCAGGGCTCTGTTCTTATCTTTCCAGGAGAACCGAAGCGTCCATTAGGGGAGCCCGGGGACGGCTGGACAGCGGAAACCTCAGCAGAGAGCAGAATCAGGCACCAAGGAGGACGAGTGACCAAGTTGATTCTGCCTGGCAGACTTCCTCAATAGCTGTCTCCATCGGGGGCCTGCAACCACCACGGCAATCCAGTGTCGCTGGGACCGTTCAGCTCTACACAATGCCCCTGCAGGAACCTCAGTGAAGCCTACAAGATCAGCTTCTGCCTACAAACCCCTTAGGTCATCTAAACAGCTGAGAACAGAAGGACTGAAAATAAAAAGATTGTACTAACATTTTTAACCATTTTTTCCATTTGGGTTCGGGCCCCAAACAGGTCTACTACGACCCAAATCAGCAGGAAGTCACTTTAAGAGAGCGTCGTCCCATGCCCAGAGGGTGGTGAAGGTGTTTCTCCGCCCTTCTTTTTGGTTATTTGAAGGATAACTGAAAACTCCGATATTTAAGGGAAGAGATTACAAGCTGATAAATGGTCCTGTTTAATGGGTTTTGGAGGTTAGCCCCAGGGACTTCCTACTTTTCCTTTTCTGTATCCTTCTTCCTCTCCTATGTAGGAGTGCATAGGCTTGAGAAAAATGAGATATAGACATAGCACAGGAAGGTCCAAGAAGAAGGGGCAGATTTTTTTTTTTTTTTTTTTGGTTTTTCGAGACAGGCTTTCTCTATTTAACAGCTCTGGCTGTCCTGGACTCGCTTTGTAGACCAGGCTGGCCTCGAACTCACAGAGATCCACCTGCCTCTGCCTCCCAAGTGCTGGGATTAAAGGTGTGTTGCACCACCGCCCGGCAGGGGCAGATTATTGAATATGCCTTTATACCTTTGTGTATTGATACAAAATTAGTAGTTTATTAGGCTAAAATGATATTGAGCATTGTTTATTGTGCAAAAATAAGATTGTATTGGATTACATTGGTATTCATCTTTGTATATTGATACAAAATTAAGATTACAGTTGGCCACAATGGTATTGACCCTTGTATATGGACGTAATATTAAGATTGTATTGGGCTACATAGGCATTGATCTTTGTATATTGATACATAATTAAGAGTATATTTAACCACAATTGAATAGATCTTGGTATATTGATACAAAATTAATGGTAACGCTTCCTAATGGTATCATACCTAGAGATACTTAAAAATAAAATGTGAAGCTCTGGCCTCTTGATACCAACTGTCTAAAACGGTCTAGGATAGTTAAGTAAAACAAACTCCTAGTCATGCAAACATGTCACTTTGTTAGCTACTATGCCAGTCTATCACAGATATTCTCTAAACTACCCTGTAAACAAGTTGCTAAGAGACAAGCAACATTTGCTTATCTAAATACAAGAGATGGATAGGGCATCTTCAAACACCCCAAGAGATCTGCAGAGTATGGCATTCAAAGATGTTATCTTAAATTAAGATTTTCTTTTCTTTTTTTTTTTTTGATATCGAGACATATCAGCACCTGACAGCACCCCTTATTCTACTCCAAGTAGAAGATAAGCATCGAAGAACCTCCTCTGTAAGATGGTTGAATTAGTGGCAAGCCTATCTCTTGGCATGAAAAAACCCCTTGCACCAACTGCAGACAGACTGCTGTCCAAAGAGGACAAAACTTGGTAGCAGGGAAGTCGACAGCCTAACTCTGCCAAGACAGGGTAGGTAAGTCCTTCATAATCCCTGCTCTACAACAAATGTCTGTCAGAGAAACAGGACCCAAAGGCTGAAGACTGATGCTGGAATGTATGGAGAGAAAATAGGAACTGTGCAGGCAGTCATTGGTATGTCCTTTCTTAGTTTTGGAAGCTGCAGGCCCTGCACTTCCTATATAAGCAGATATATTTATCCCTCTCAGGTCTTTGAGGTGGTTGAAGAGTAGACAGCTAGAGTCTCATAGTTAAATTTTGAGTTGTTTAGGAATCAAGAGGGTGTTATAGATCTAAGAAGATACTCTTAAAAGTGTGTTGCAAGTTAATATGAATGTTGAGTTAGATATAGACCTTTAAACTCATGGAGATTGTTAGATAGTAGAATGTTAAAGTCAGGGGCCAAATATGTATAAACTGGACATTGGGAAGGTATACTGAGCCATTTAACTCTCATAAATGTGGCATATTTATATCTGTTGTTTTGTATAATACTTACTGTTATAAGAGAAGGAACCATCTGTTGGACTGAAAGGGGAAACTTCTGGGGGGAAGAGGGTGGAAGGGCGGGATAGGAAGGGGGAATAGGGAGGGGTTTGTGACTGAGAAGTAACTTGAAAAAAACATAAAGTATTTATAAAAAATGTATATAAGCAATTCAACTACAAAAAGAGAGACACTGAAAGTTAAGCTATTGAAACATAAAGTTTCTGTGCTTGGATTTTGGAAATGTCATCTCTCAGATGTGCCTGTGTACATAAGAAGTTCGGGAATCTGTTAGAATTGTCATTTAAAAATAACATGGTTATTCATAAATACACAGTAATGTATGGTAATGTTTTGTAAAAAGTAGTTTATTCTGTGAATAAAATCCAGCATGTTAAAAACTTTCCATTATTGGGTATAGTAATTATAAAGACTTCCACTGAGCAGTCTTAAAATTAATCTGAAGTTTTTCTTTATAGATATTTTCAATAAACAAAATGTTACTGCCTTATACCCAAGAGTCCTATGTTGTATTTTTTGTTGTTTTAAATTGACTTCCATGCCTCCCTCTTAAAGATCAATAGATCAATAGGAAAACCAACTTCATTGCATAGGTATCAGTACATAGGTTTTCTATTGTGTAGTAATATTTTGGGTTTTTGAGTTTTGCCCAGACCACCATGTCTGACATACAGAATAGGGTTTTTTTGTTGTTGGGGGTTTTGGGGGGGGGTTGCTTGTTTCTTGTTTTTTTCAAAACAGGGTTTCTCTGTAATAACTCTGACTGTACTGGACTTGCTTTGCAGACCAGTAGACTGGCCTCAAACTCACAGAGATCTCCCTGCTTCTGCCTCCCAGTCTGGTATTAAAGGTGTGCACCGCCATGCCCAGCAGAATATGTGTTTTTTAAACCAAGGTTTTGTTTTCTCTCCCTCTCTCTCCACCTCCCCCCCTTTCCCCCCTCCCCCTCCCACTCCCTCTCCCTCCGCAGACCAGGCTGGCATTAAACTCATGCCTCTGCCCCCCCAAGTACTAGAATTAAAGACATGCACCACCACCCGGCTAAACCAAGTATTTTTCTTAGTAATGTAAAGGTCTCAAGTTTAAATGAAATGTTACAGAAATGCAACCACTTAAATAGTGTTCCTTATCTTTTTTGAGGGGGAGGGCGGTTTCAACACAGCGTTTCTCTGTGTACCAAGCCCTGTCCTGAACTCACTTTGTAGACCAGATTGGCCTCAAACTCACAGAAATCCGCCTGCCTCTGGTACCAAGTGCTGGGATTAAATAAATAGTGTTTCTTAACTTTTTTTTTTTAATGAGCAAAATAGAGTTTCTTCCACAGTATATATGCATAGAACTTGACTTTCCTAAATCTGGGTAGGCTTTGAACTTCAGTCTCCCTGTCTCCTGAGGAGTATTCCTAAGGAGCAGGAATTACAGACTGAGCCACTAGAACTTTGTTTACTCAGGTATGGTTTTGAGTCTCAAGAGCATAGAGGTACTGGCTAAAATGCAGATTCCTAGGCTTGCCACCAGGTAGTCTTGTATTTGGCAAAGCATCCTGAGTCTGAAGTGTGGTAAAGTGTGAGGCCTGCCCCTTCGGAGCAGTGCTACTTGATGGATGATCCATAGCTTGTGCCACAAGTCCTTCAAGCAGCAGGTAGATAATAAATCAGAGAAAGAAACCACTGAACCAAGATGGGCCCTTTCTTTCACTTTAGTTATAACATTCACCTTTAATTTTCCTCTTGTTACTGTGAAGCTTAGTTCTGGTTTTCCCTTAAAATACCAGATAGATTCTGATCACTTAATTACAAACTGTTTTGCTATCCATAAGGAATACTAACAAATTGTGTTAACTTGAAATCCTATAGAAGAGCAAGTATCAAATGAACTGCCATCAAATGCATTTAGCCCTTTCTAAATAGATTTCTAGTGATGTGTTATAGTAACAAATACAGCCAATGGAACCAGTGCCACTTCCAGTTTCACAAATGAAATGATTTACCATCTGGGGGAGGGGGTGCCTCACACGCTATATAGGACAAATAGCACATTTCTGTCCGTTTAAACCTTCACTCACTAAGTTATGTGACTCAGGGCTAGCAAGAAGGCTCCAGAGGATAAATGTGCTTGTCAAACAAGCCTGAGGACCTGAGTTCAATCTTTGGAAGATTTGCATCTACACTCACATCATGCATGCACACCACACAATAATAACAAAATTTAGCATTTTAAAAAAGACGTTCTCTCTGGTTTGTTATGGGCCATATCTTGTCCAGTACATTTGTGAAACTGAATTTGGCTTCAATAGCACAACAAGCCCAGCCTGTCAATCCATTTTCTCTGAAAATTTGATGCTTCTTTCCCTTTTTCATTATAAAAGGAAACTTTATTTCAGAGTAGCAAGTGCATTGTCTGAACTCATCAACACCCTCTCTGTCCCTCCCCTCCCCCGTTTGTTGCAGACCAGGATGAAAGAGCAGCTGAGCTCAGCAGGGAGCAGAACGAGAAAACCATCCGGAGCACTCAGACCGCGCTCCGCAATTTCCGTGAGTTCCTCATCTCCAAGTACCCTTCCGAAACCAGAGAGATCTATGTCATCCCTTGCAAGGAGCTAGATGCCTACCTTGCCTCCTTCTTCGTGGATGCCAGGCAGAAGGATGGGTCTGAGTACGAACCCAACAGCTTGGCGAATTACCAGTGTGGGCTGGAACGCTACCTGAAAGAGCACAGGTATGGCTACAGCATCACCAGGGATAAGGAGTTCAAGTGTTCCCAGGAGGCCCTGAAACAGAAGCAGATTGAGCTCCGCTGCAAAGGCAAAGGGAACAAGCCACACAAGTCCATGAAGCTCACCTTTGCCGATGAGCTCATCCTGCGGAAGAGGGGGCTCTTGAGCAGGTATAACCCTGAGGGTCTGCTCAACCTGGTTTGGCTCAATAATACAAAAGCTTTTGGGCACTGCACAGGCTTCCATGGATCCACCTTAAAATGGGGTGATATCCGGCTCCGAGTCACAGAAACTGGGCTGGAGTACTTAGAGTGGATGGGTCAGGACACTGGTGATCTGAATGCCAAAACCAAGAGAGGAGGGACAGACTCACGAGTTTATGCCACGCAGCATGCCCCACAGACCTGCCCAGTACAAGACTATAAGGAATATGCTCAGCGGAGGCCTCCTGCCATGCGCTATGAGGACGCCCCCTTCTACTTGTCCATCAAGCCAGTTGTGAACCTAGCAGCTCTTCATTGGTACAATTGCCAGGCCCTTGGCAAGAACAAGCTAGCCAAGATGGTAAAGACCATGTGTGAGAAGGGCAACATCCCTGGCAGGAAAACCAACTTCAGTGTCTACCAGAGCTGTAGCACCTTGTCTGAGGCCCAGAGCAACCAGCTGGTACTCATCTGCAACAACTTGAGCCAGCAGGCTGCCCAATCAGTGGCTGGCCATTCCAACAGCGGCAATTTTATTGTCTCCTCTTATGACTCTTCCTCAGACACGGCTTGACCAGGTGGCTCATTCAGGACCTCACTTTGGTTTCTGTGTCCCAGGAAACTATCATCTGTACTACATTCCGTCGCCTTTCACCTGTCCCCAGTGCTAACTTTATACAATGCAAATCTATATTTTTCTTTCTACAGATAAGCCAATGGCAATAGTTTAGTATTACTAACATAGTATTTATAGGCTTGAGACAAATAAGAGTGCTTGCAGGTGATTACATATAATTGCTGTTACAGGCTTGGCAAAACTATAGTGGTTCTCAGGCAACGGGAGAGAAAGAATTCCGTTTTTAAAAAAATGCCAGAAAGGAAACTGAGAGTCATTCAAGACATAATGTCTTTAACTCTTCCTCCCCACCTCACCACCCGCTTTTAGTCTCCTTTATAGATAGATTTATTTTTTTAATTTTTGAAGATTCTGAATGAATTACTGCTCGTGTAGAATGTTGCCGAGCCAGATCAGATCCTGAAAGTGGCATCAGAAGCTCAACATCAACTTATTTACATATATTTTTAGTATAGAGTTTTATCTGTGCCTCATTTTTCACCATATATGGAGATCCCAATACTTAAAGAATTTTTCTTTGGGGAGGGGATTGTAGAAGGAGGAATAAAGGTGCTGTTCTTTTTTGGAAGATGTCTCATTTAAAAATAATATGCAAGGTTGATACTGTGGGGGGAATAAAAGACTGTTACATAGCTCATTTGTAGTGTGTGCTTGGACCTGAATAGAGTCTTCTTTGTCCCTAACTCAGTAGTGTAAATGAGTTTGATCATCAGATTTACAAGGAACTTAAAACTACCAAAAACCGTGAAAATATTTCTGATTATCAGATTGTATATCAAGTATGAAAGAGAAGGTAGAGAATGGAGTCCCCACTGAAAAATCTGGAGGCATTGGTGGAGACAAGCTGCAGTATCTGCACTTAAGATCAAAGGAACATTGACACCCATTTTAAATCACAATATTTTGTTAACAGGGTTAGCAGAATTCAAAGCATTCTTGAGTTGCTTCTCAGTAAATAGAAATGCATAGATCTGCAATACTCTCTAATTGGAATAATTTTGGTTTAACATTTGTCATGGTTTTTCCAGTCTTTGTTTTCAAGTCTTGAAGACTGTAGTAAATTAGTAGTTAAGATACTTCAAAAATCAAGTAAATTTAGACAGTAGAGCCACAATAAGAGGTCCTTCCCATCCTGTGCAATCAGTGATATCTAAGGACTGTAAGCCATCGTTGCTTTGTCACATCTGACACCCTGTCAGGGCAAGTGTATGTTTATTCTGCAAGTCAACCTTGTAACATTAGCTTGGAAGGTGGGTGGTATTTATATTATCTTACGATAAAAAGGCAATTTTTTTTATTTGTGTTACTAAATTGTCACAGCGCTGAGCTTCCCAATGGTGAGGTGGCTCTTTGCTTCAATAAGTAATAAGCACACAAGGGCTTCTAGGGTGTGGCCTGTTAGTGCAGGAGTGGCAGGTCTGCCTGGGGCATTGTTGGGTAGAAGTAACTCTATGAACTTGGCCTTCCAAGAGAAGCAGTGTTTTTAAAAGGTGTATATGTTTCTATATAAGTACTATCTAAATCCTTTGAGCAACCTTAAGGGAAAGTAAGTTATCCCCACCTTCATTTATGAAAGTATGATAAGTCGGTTAGGTGAAGAAGGAGTAGTCTGTCTTATCACTCACGAGCCTTTTTCTGCTCACCTTTTCCAGTATTATGAGCTAGTTGTTGGTTTGGATGGTTTGAAACAGAAACAGTGTCTTTCCACCACTGAAGGCTGTCTGGTTTGAAGGAATGCTGGGCGATGTTTCATGGCTATGCGCTGTCCTCTAACCCACCTCCCCATTGCCCCCACTTAAACACACAGGTGCTTTCTCCCAGTTCCTCTGCAAAACTCCCCCACTCTTCTTACTCCACAGTTGTCCATGAGTTCACGAGACAAGCGTACTGTAGGGAACATTTTTAAAGATTGTTTTTGTGTGGCATACCTGTTGTTTTTAAGGTTTCTATAAAACTGTTATCTAGGACATAGTTTTTAAATCCTGATTGTGTTTTTTTTTTTGAGAAGAAGGTCTGTTTCTGTGCACTGAACTGAGAGGACAGGCTAGGCAGTTCTGAGTCCCTGCTGGTACTTGTCCAATACTGACAGGAAAGTCTGCCCTGCTTGATCTTAAGTACTACATTTTCATAGAGGAAATTACATTAGGAATGTGAATTTTTAAATTTATGTTTTGCTGTGATAACTAACCAAATAGGAACACTGTGATACGTAAACTAAAACAACCTTTTGAAAAATGGCTTACTAGAAGAAGCATAGCCAATTTAGAACCTCTTTAATTGAATTATAAGAGTCTGTGAATACCTCTAAATTTTGTATTTTTATCAAAACAATACCGAGGACATGCCACTGCCGGATGCCATTTTTTATTAAACTATCTTAAAAATTCCCTGTTAATTCATTTTCTCTTAAGTTATTATCTTTAGTTCTATTTGATACAGGATTTTACCACGTAGGCCATAATGACCTTAAACTCCTAATCTTGTTCCCTCCACATCCTGTATACTGGGCTTACAGCAGCACCATATACAGCTCATTTTCCCTAACGTGAAGTATTATGTGATCTATAATATATTGCCTGCATGTTTTCTGTTGTAAGTTGCTCTGGCTTTTCCATTAGGTTCTTATTAGTAGAAACTCTGCCATTAACTAACACCCAGAACCATGAGATCAATAAATTTATTGAGATGAAAATCTATGGCCACATAGACAAATATTTATTGAATATCTAGTCAGTGGGAAGTCTGTAAAGATGTATAAAATTCTTCCTTTTCTCAAGGAAAATGTAAAGATGCTGTAATAAAAGTTTCATTTTTGAGAGCCCAGCAAAAAAAAGAAAAAAAAAATCTCTCTGCTGATCCTATTCTGCCTTGTCTTCCACACTTTGTGCTTCTGCAGTTACTTAAGTCATTAAATATTCCAGTTTGCTGCAGAATGTACCCAACTTGAGTGTTTTATGAAGACTTTTTCTTAGAGCTTCTCTTAAAATCTGTAATAATGTGAAGCCATCTGTGTACTATCTCTGTTCACATACGTGCATATACACAGGAGTGTGAGGACTTGTTGTAACAGTCATTAGTTATAACACACAGTGTGCCCCTGTACCAGATGCTTCTAGTTGTCTTTATTAATAGTCATTTTAAGTGAGCATCACCCCTTTTTGTAATCAGATGGGTTGCCCATGTCACCGAGAGAATGGGTAAGCCCTGAAGTACTCAGAATCCCAAATCCTGTCCTTCACTGTGGCTGTTCCAGGCACAGCTTGCTTATGCTCCTGATAATTCTGCAGTAGGCTTTCTGAAGTGACAAACTGTATTTAAAATCCCTGGTACAAGACAGTTTGTTTTTTGAGAAAAGGCTTTGACTGGAGCCTGGGGCCCAACAGGTAGGGATAGATTGTCATTTCATAAGGCAGAGTGATGGAACTGCAATGGAAACTTTACCAATCCTTAGCATCAGACAAGTTGGGGAACCCACAAGTATCCTGTAGATACCATCCTTCCATCACTGCTATATTTCTTTCTTCAGATAACAGATACAGGGTAATTGTGCTGATAAATTTCCAATCACTCTGATTTTACCTTTAGAAAAGGAAGACAGATCTCTCAAGGTCCAACTTAACTTGAAGGTTGACCATTTGGGTTTGCTGTAACTGAATGAAAGACCTAATTTGGTATTAAAGATTATGGTCTCTTAAAAATACAACATTTGAATATGCTAAGTTGAGTTTCAGTGCAAACTGTGATGAATCAGTATTAGGTCAGAGTCCTGTTATAAAGCCATTGTCTTTGCTGAACTGTGATCTCACAGGCTACCCTAGAAAGGACCTAAGAGGTTCTCTCGCCCCATGATTGCCAGCAGTTAGAGTAGGAAACCTAGGAAACTGTGTCTTCCTGCAGGAAGGTGATAAGGAAGGTGAAGAGAATAGCTCAGAAGAACATCCGCATATGTATGCTAACATACACTCACTAGAGGTTGTCTGTTCCTTAGGCCTCTTCTCTGTTTGTGACTGGCTGTGCTGAGTGGGTTTTTGTTAACTCTGTTAGGCATCCTTCACATGTTCTTCATCACAACAGGAAAGGACCCCCCCACCACCACCCAGAGTGATGAGTACCTGAGTCTTACCGTCTCTTTAGGACTATAGCCAGGTGACTTCAGGCACCTTGACCCCTTGTCTGTATATAAAAACTTAACAGAATTTAAAGAAGTCTCACCTACGTGGAAGTTATCCCTGAGTTAAAGTGTGTTTTTCTTCTTTTCTAAACTGTACTTTAAACTCTCATGGTTTTTGTTCTTTGATTTGGTTTTGTTTGGGTTTTTTGTTTGGTTGGTTGGTTTTTGGTTTTTAGTTTTTCAAGACAGAGTTTCTCTGTGTAGCCCTGGCTGTCCTGGAATTCACTCTGTAGACCAGGCTGGCCTTGAACTCAAAGATCCACCTGCCTCTGCCTCCCAAGTGCTGGGATTAAAGGCGTGCCCCACCATGCCCAGCCATTACAGTTTCGAACTGCCATGTAGGTGCTGGGCTTAGAACCCAAGTCCTTTGGAAGAGCAGCCAGTGCTCTTAACTGCTGAGCCAACTCTCCAGCCCCTTTGTTTTGTTTTAATAAGACTAGGCCTCACGTTGTAGTTTCGGCTAGCTATAACTCCTTGCATAGACCAGGTTGGCTTTGAACTAATGGACCTCTGCCTACCTCTGCCTCTGGAGTACTGGAATTAAATGTATGCACCACCATGCACAGAATTAACCCTCATGTTTTATATAAAGTATTTGAATGTGAAACTTAACTTTTCATAGTACAGGGTTATGTCTTAATTTTAGCCATGTTTCATTGTGAAATTTATTAGAATAACCTCTAGTGTAATTGTTTTTTAACAAATGTCACTCAGCTTGTCCCACTTTTACTTAGTTTTCAATTATAAATGGGGAGACAAATCCACATCTTTAAGTATTGGATTCCAGTTATAGATCATGGGCCAAAAGAAAATTCCTATTTCATTGGGCATTCTCATGGAGATCCAGCTCCACAGTATCCAGATTATTTGAGATCAAATTTGTACTATTTCACCGTATGAGACATACCTTCAGTCAAAGGTATTAAATTTTTATCAGTGTTTATCTTTAATTAATTAAGATTTTCTTAAGTGAATTTATTTAGTGATAATAAAGGAGAAAGTGGTAGCCACTGACCCAGGTCCATAGTAGGGAGATGAATGCAAAGTGTGTTTCTTGCATTATCTTGACTTATCTTATGAAAAGGAATTCAAGCATAAGAAATTTCACAGACTGCAGGGCGTTGGTGGCACACGCCTTTAATCCCAGCACTTGGGAGGCAGAGGCAGGGGGATCTCTGTGAGTTCGAGGCCAGCCTGGTCTACAAAGTGAGTCCAGGACAGCCAGGCTGTTACACAGAGAAACCCTGTCTCGGAAAAAAAAAAAGAAAGAAAGAAAGAAAGAAATTTCACAGACATAATTTACAAATTGTGCTTATCAGAATCAATGGAGATAATATCAAATTTTAAGATTTTTTTAAAAGTACAATGTAATTGCCTTTTTTATGGAATGTCTGTCTTAGTATAACACTGGAATTAGTATTTTTACCATTTTACATTTGTTTCAGTGGGAATTTTGAAAATGCTTTGACCTAATTTACTCATTTGTGGTAGGTAGAATTAGGAAGGCATCGGTGATGTAGAATCCTCACAGTTACTATGCATTGTACAGTTCACAGTACTGTATAGTGTTTTAGTGGCTGTTGATTTTCTGTTTTGTAACATTTTATAAATCACATACCTTAGAATACTTTACTATTATAATTATTTATACTGAATGTCCATATTTAGTATCAGTTCAGCTGGATTTATTTTATCTAACTGAACTTTTACACCTATAACCCATTATGTTACAACTTTTAAAATAGCATTTATAATTTTTAAAAACCTTTGTTTTATAAAATTTTTGTTACAAAAAAAAGTTGCCAAAAACCATTACAATTTCTATGCATTGTGTGATAACTGAGTGACTTCAAGGCTTTGCATGTTGTTCTAGATGCTCATTCACAGTGTTTGTGATACTGTTGTGGAATTGTTAACCATTGCTGCTATCACTTACTGTAGTTAGGCTGTGCTCTGTGTGTGTGAGAGAGACAGAGAGAGAGAGAGAGAGAGAGAGAGAGAGAGAGAGAGACCTGTGAAAGTAGTACTTCATCAAGTTTTTTGAGCCAACACTTAGTGGCTTTAATGGAAGGAAATGTAGTCGTCATGCAGTGCCAAACTATTGTTTCATGTGTATCATTCCAGACTAGAGAACTTTCTTTCCACACACCTGCAAAACAAGAAAGCAAGAATTCTGTTTTGTTTTGTTGTACTCTGTCACTGAGAATTTTCTAGTTAAGTCCAGCAGAGAGACAGTGGAGCAACACAGGCTCCCTGGCTCAGACAGTGTTAGTTAGGTTGAATACTGTAGCAGCAGAAGCCTGTGAGGCACATGCGTTATCTTAGCTTATCAGTGTGACTCACTACTAGAATTGCATCTGTAAGAATAACTAGAAGCCGGGCGGTGGTGGCGCACGCCTTTAATCCCAGCACTCGGGAGGTAGAGGCAGGCGGATCTCTGTAAGTTTGAGGCCAGCCTGGTCTACAAAGCGAGTCCAGGACAGCCAGAGCTACACAGAGAAACCCTGTCTCGAAAAAACAAAAACAAAAACAAAAAAAAAGAATAACTAGTAATTTAGGGGCTGGAGAAATGACTCAGAGTCCCTCAGAGGACTCAAGTTCGATTCCCAGCTACCATATCAGGTATCTGTAATTCTAGCTCCAGGCCAAAACCTCTGCACATACTTACACATAATTAAATAATTTTAAAAATGAATTTTAAAAAGTATAATTTAATTTATACCTAATAGTTCCTAATGTCTGCTTTCGTATCCAGTATTTACTTAGGGCTGTGGAGTGTGTTTGTTGCCTTATGCCTATCAGATCTTTCATATCTGTCTAGTTCAGTTCCTGGTGCTTTCTACTTGCCTCAGTGGTTCCACACACACTCTGAAGACAGGAAAAAGGCTGCTTTAACAGATTAACTCAGTCTACTGTATTTGATCAAAATTCAAGATAGGGAAAATATCATTATACTTTCACTTATTCTCTTACAGTGGAGGTTAAACTATCATAATATATTAATCAAAGAAGGTTGCTTCCTAAAGAGTTTTTTTTACACCAACATGCCAAAATTCCTCACTTAGTAACAGGGTTTCCTCCTGTCAGCTCAGTAGGTAATTATAAGGTTCCTTTAATGAAGGAATAATCTCCTGAGTTAGGGAGAGGTTTTTTGTGTGACTGTCAGAGGCATAGTGACAGCCAGTGCTGTATTTGGACACATTGATGCTAGAATTATTGATTTAATTCTAAGATTATTAATATTAATTCATCAAGGCTCCTGCCATGTCTTTGCTTAGAGCAGCAGTTCTCAACCTGTGGATCACAACCCCTTTGAGGGGGTTGGATGACCCTTTCATGGGGGTAGCATGTCAGATATCATATATATAAGATATTCACATTACAGTTCATAACAGTAGCTAAATTGCAGTTATGAAGTAGCAGTGAAAGTGTAATCTTATGGTTGGGGGTCACCACAACATGAGGAGCTAGATTAAAGGGTTCAGCATTAGGACGGGTGAGTAAAAGAAAGACAAATTTAACCGTGAGCATTCCTGCTACAATATGCTGGAAGTGTCCACCCCTCCTTGAGGTGAGAAGCAATAAAAAGAAACTGAGTTCTGTGTGGTATGGAGCAGCACTGCTATTGTCACCCAGCCCCAGTCACACTGGAGCAGACTGGATGTTAGGTCCCAGTGAGGAAGTGTCTGAGTTAGCAGTGGGCGTGGTGTTTAAATCCTTCTCTCAGATTTATTTTTTACCCTACTAAGGCCTTTATGTGTACAGCAATTTTTTGAACAAATAATATATATACTTAGTAGGTTTTTAGTTTATAGTAAGTTTCCATTTTTCTCCATGATTGTAAACATATTCATTCCTAAAGCTGGAAATAGATTTATTTGCCAGATCAGCCTTGTGGTGAGTGGTAATTTCCCTCTTCTGTGTAGAAATGTGAACATTTATCTAAAATGCCATCGGCCGGGAGGCTGGTGAGGAGACTGGTTGGCCAGACTTCAATTTAGCAGCGTCAGTATGTGACCCAAGTGTGTACTACAAAGAAGATCTGCACGCTTTACTGGAACAGAGCTCTGTTCAGCTCCAGTGAGAGCCTGTTTTCCTTCTAAATTGTAGAAATGTGTTTGCAGCTGCTTTTCTTCCATCACTGAGGACCTAGGGAATAAAAAGATTTATTGTTTTAGTTTCTATGGTTTAAGACCAGGCATCTGTTTGGAAATACCATAACCACAATTAATGCTTAGGAGAAATATCATGAAACCACAGATGGCTGTGCTGTCCCTTGGGGGTGCCTTTAGTTGTCCAGATTGGTAGATTGTCATCTTTCTGTCTGTTTTTTAGCCACTGGCTTCTATATGATTTATGTGGAAAAAAAACACATGTGTCCACTTCATTCAAATCGTATTTTGAAAGTTTCTTTAAGCTGCTGCAATTCTAACCTGTGACAGGAAGGGTGAGTTAAATAAAGTGGAAGAAACTTATGTTAATGTGTCAGACGTATCTTGTTCTTTGGTCGGTTGATCCTCTGCCTGTTGATGTTTGTAATAATATAGACCTTTCCGTGACTAAGTATATGGTGTTGCTTTCATTTTTATTTCTTTGCTCACTGACCTTCTAAGATGTTTCATTTCTATCAGCTCGCTGTTTTTGCTTCATGACTGTCCGTGTACTTGTGCTTTAAATAAACTCTAGTTTTGTGTCCCAGTAGTCGATTCTATCATGTGTATAACATTTGCCTCTAATGTAGTGAAATTTTTTTAATATATATATATATATATATTTGTTGGTATAGCCTAAAATCTAAGGAAATAAGCAAGCTAATGAATTCAGTCAATGTAATGTGTGTTGATGATGTCTCTAGTAAGCCTGTTTAGTCACATCATCTTTTCTGTGTTTAGACATGATGGCCAGTTTTCAGTTAATAAATTTTTTTCTGCAAAGTAGCTGCTTTTGTACCTCCACCAATTTAAACTGCAGGCCACAAATTGAAAAAAAAAATCAAATTATTGGTCTGGTACACAGACTGCAGTAGCCTTGGGATACTGTCAGTGTGTACAAAGCCAGGAACTCCATATGCATGCATCTAACTGTGAGGATTGCCCTGGAAGAAGAGCATTTGTGTATACAACTCTGTACACAAACCTTGTAAGATAATAACTTTTTTTTTTGTTTTGTTTTTCTAAACGGTTTCTCTGTGTACCAAGCCCTGGCTGTCCTGGATTCGCTTTGTAGACCAGGCTGGCCTCGAACTCACAGAGATCCTCCTGCCTCTGTCTCCTGAGTGCTGGGATTAAAGGTGCGTGCACCAACATGCCCAGCTGATAACATTCTTTAGTAATGAATCTATAGTTGGTTTATTCATGAACTTTCTGTAGCCCCAGGACTGTTCATGGAGCAGAATGCTCCACAGCGGATAATTAACTGCCTGCTGTATTAATTAATTTATTTGTTTATTGTGGAGAATGTGCAGGCCTGCATGTGTGTGTGTAGGCCAAGAGTCAAAGTCAAGTGCTTGCCAGTTGCTTCTCCACTTAACTTTTGAGACAAGATCTCTCAGTGAACCAGGAGCTCAACATTTTAGCCCAGTTTCCTAGCCACTGAGCCCTCAAGATCCCAGCAATACATGTAAACCACTGAACCAGGTTTTTACTTATCCTCATGGCTTTTGCAACTCTCTTTAATTTTTTTCCAATTTTGAGATTACATGTAGCTCAGACTGCCCTAAAATTTGTTAAGTAGCAGAAGATGGACTTGAATAACATCATTTAGAACCCACCTCTCATCTACTGGGATCACATGTGTATGCAACACCAGGTCTGCTTCTGTATATAGACCTGTTGACCATTTCTCTTTACCTCCACAAGGGGATTCGATGCTTTTTTAAATAAAAAAGTTGTACTAATCTAAATACATAGCGGCAGACTGGAGTTCAGAAGTTAAGAGCACGTGCCACCAGAAGACCTGGCTTTGCTTCCCACCACCTATATAGAATCTCACAACCGCCTTTAACTCCAGTCCCAAGGGAAATGACACCCCCCCTTCTGGCCTCTGCAGGCACCAGGTACATGCATGGTACACAGACATACATGGAAGTAAAACACCCATACACATTAAAAATATATTTACTTTAAGGTCAGATGCCACGTCACATGCCTTTAATCCCAGCACTTGGAAGGCAGAGGCAGGTGGATATCTGAGTTTGAGGCCAGTCTGGTCTATGAAGCGAGTTCCAAGTCAGCTAGAGATAGACTGAGAAACCCTGTCTACGAAAACAAAACATACATGCCAGGTCCTAGGTTTCCTTATTTTCATAAAACTTTTTAGTCAGATAGGATTCTCCATGTGTTGTTTATTATGTTTGGCATGATTGACATTGTTCTTTAAACAACAGAAATGGTTCCTTAGTGCTTAATCTCAGGCATCTTTGTTGGGTCACTAAAACTGTCTAATAATAACAATGTTAAGAGCTAGGGACATAGCTCAATAGTTAAATACTGTTCTTCCAGAGGACCCCAGTTCGGTTTCAGTCATCCATGTCATTGGCTCATAACTTAGTTTCTGGGCACTTCTAACTTGTGAAGGTACCTGTATACATATCCCCCTGCCCAACACACACTCAAGTGATTAAAAATAAAATAAATCTTTAAAAAAAAACCTGAAAATAGAGTGAACACTCACAACCATTTTGCTAAAATGTGAACCTGTTTCATATCTGAATAATTCACCAGTCTTCTCAGCTGAATATTCCAACTAGAGATGGCTATATCATTATAACAGCAATGTGGATACTCTGTCAAGGTTATGCTCTGTTTTCATGGTGTTTCAAAAAACAATAAGCCCATCTTTAAATATGTTTGCAATTTGTATATTTATGATGAATCTTATTTTGCTTATAGGGAAAGAATATTAGAATTCAAGTTGACTCAGGTACAACTGAGTTTTCAAGACAGGGTTTCTCTGTGTAGCCCTGGATGTCCTGGACTTGATTTGTAGAATAGGATGGCCTCAAACTCACAGAGATCCACCTGCCTGTGCTTCCCTTGTGCTGGGATTATAGGTGTGCACTATCACTATCCGGCCTTAGTATTTTAAAGTAAGTTGTTACTGCTCTGCACAAATGTGCCAAAGTTTGTTTTAAAATACCTTAATTGAATTATATTTTTTATAGATTCGATTAACTACTTATACATATATTTTTGTATCTCTGATAGAAATCCCTTAGGAGACATTTTGAAGACAAAGTCTTTGATCAAATGAAAAGGAAGTTTTAAATTTTTTCCTACATAATTCCAAAGTCCCAGTGATTTTTACAATGTACAAAAATAATATATTCATACTTAATGCAGGATTGAAAGTACTATGGACCTAATAGCTAAAATGATATGCATCCTTCAGGATTTTTTTAAATGAAGATTTAAATAAACAATTTAAATTTTATTTTCTTGTGAAAATGGCATTTTACTGTACATGTTATCTTAAAGTTTCCTTTTTTATATGTGGACATGTTTTCATACTAGCATGTAAAAGGGTACCACAGCTTTTAATGATAGCCTAAAGTATGCATTAATCATTTCTCCACTAGGGAGTTTTTGGTATACATCTTTATATTTGCATACTTATTTCTATACTTAGCTAAATTGCTCAACAGAAGTGTGGGTGTAGACATCTTGTAACACTGGCTAGAAATGCAGCTTCTTCCCCATGTTCTGCTCTGTGTTTAGATGCAGACATTTCTTGGGTTTTAGTTTTTTAGTTTTTGCCAGTTTGTTAAGTGAAGTACATCTTTTTACTTTTAACATCTGCCTGTTACTAATGTGCTTCAGTATTGGCGTTTGTGCTGTAAACAACTGTCTGTCATTCTGAGTACATTTCCTACTGAGCTGTCTTTTCCTCATTGATTTCTACAAGCTGCTCCTATGTCCTTTGTTCCCCATTTTATAAATATTTTCTCCTCTTTGACTCCCTGCCTTTTAAAATTTCTTCAGCAACAGTGTCTGATCTGCCTCTGAGCCTTGTGGGCTGTGTCATGCTAACAGAGGCTTCATTTATACAAACTACGCAAGTCATCTCCTTTGTGGAGGCAGCTTTGTTAAAAAAAAATTTTTTTGAACTGTGTGCATGTGCTTGTGGGGGGGGGTGTTAAAATATGAATCAATTTTGGCTTTTTTTCTGACTTGACAACCAATTACTTGGAATAAACTGTGTGTTGGAGAGCCCATCCTTTGTCTGTAGTCAGATTTTGAACCTTTACTGTGTCCACTGTGTATTTACATACCAAAGATTGTTTCTATGTTAATAAGTGACAATTTATCACATTAAACATTTTTTTTAATTTGTTTTTCAAAACAGGGTTTTTCTGTGTAGCCCTGGATGTCCTGGAACTTGCTCTGTAGACCAGGCTGGCCTCAAATTCAAAGATCCACCTGCCTCTGCCTCCCCAGCGCTAAGATTAAAGGCGTGCGCCACCATGCCCTGCTTAGTTTATCACATTCTTATAACACATTTATATCCTAGGGCCAGGCCTCACAATTATTATTTTTATAACTGCCTTCCTTTTTTAAATTCATTAAAAAATATAAATATTATTTACTCTATTAAACTTTAATATTAGCCTATCCAGTATCACAAAAGGATTAAATTTGGGTTAAAATCATGTTGAATTAGAGATTACTTGCATAATAAATACCTAATTGACCTCTCCCATCCACATCTGTAATATATAACACTATCCAGAAGATATTTTTAATTTTAGGGAGTTTTGTATTGTTTTTATAATTACACAGAAAAATGCACAAATCATTAGTGTACAGTTTAATTGATTATTCTGAAGCAAATATTATCATAGCCCCCACCCAAAGGAATACATTACCTGAATCCAGAAGTTTCCCTTGTGCTTTCGTTGTTATTACCTCCCCGGCTACTACTATATGACCATGGAGTCACTTTATGTTCTTGAGTTACATGAGTGGCCTTTTTAGTATACTCTGCCATCTGGCTTTTTTTTCCCTGATACCATGTCTGTGGCTTCACTCATGCTTCTGCACATGCTTCATTCCGTTAGCTCACTCTGCACCACTGTTACATGATAACTTGTTAAGTATTTTGTCATTTCAATGCAGTTAGTATTTTATGAGCAATATACAGTTCCACTTTGGAGCTATTTATTATGCTGTTAGACTTTTATAAACATTCATCTATGCCTTTTGATATGTATGTGTGCACTTATGTTGGGGATGTAGTATCATGGATAATGTAATAGATACATGTTCCACATTAGTAGACACTGCCACTTTGTTCAAAAGTAGCCATGGCTGTATTCTTGCACCAGCTAAGTGTTCCTCGTTAACATCTGATATTTCTTCTTCACTGAAGATGTTTTGCTCAGTGTTAACATACGATTACTGGATCATTATTAATTTTATACGAAGCTCATAAAAGTTTTATCCTTTTGAGGTGGAGGGTGCAAGGGTACCTGAGTCTGCATTTAGTGCCCTCAGACACCAGAAGGTGGCATTGGGTCCCCTGGAACTGGGGTTACAGGTGGTTGTGAGGTGCCTGATGGGCACTAGGGACAGAACCTGGGTCCTCTGCAGGAGCCCTAAGTGCTTATCACTGATGGTGCTTCTCTCCAGCCCCCAGTTTTGCCCATTTTTATTGTTTGTTTGTCAGATAAATTCATAGTAAATGTTTTTCCCATTATGTGGCTTGCCTTTTCTATCTTCTTTTTTTAATGTTTATTTATTACTTCAGGTTACATCTCCATCACAGTAGTACCCTCTTTCCACCACTTCCAGTCCCGCCCTCCCCCCCTCTACCCCCTCTCCCTCCTCTCCCTTCCATCCCACTCCTCTGGAGTGGAGTGTTCCTACATAACAGTCCCCCGCCCCAGTTCAGCAGTCATATGAAGGCCAAGAGCCTCCTCATACAATGGGGGCCTACAAGGCGGCACCACTAGGGCAAAGTGTTAATAGGTAACAAAGTCTCTGTTTCTGTTCCCTTTGGTGCATTGGTTGTAGTATAGTTATCCCGTACTATATGGCTAAAATCCAATTATAAGTGAATAGATGCCATGTGCATCCTTCTGAGTCTGGGTTAGCTCACTCAGGATGAGCTTCTCTAGTTCCATCCATTTGGCTGCAAAGTGGGTATGTGAGTTGCAGGACATAGTAAAATCCATCTGAATATGAGGATTGCTTTCCATAAACTGTGGAAGACTGGATTTGTTTTTCTGTTGTTTTTTTGTTTTTTTGGGTTTTTTTTTTTGGTTTTTTGAGACAGGGTTTCTCTGTGTAATACTCCTGGCTGTCCTGGACTCACTTTGTAGACCAGGCTGGCCTCGAACTCACAGAGATCCGCCTGCCTCTGCCTCCAGAGTGCTGGGATTAAAGGCGTGCGCCACCACGCCCAGCTGGAAGACTGTTTTAACTTTATAATTTTTTAATAAGTTTTGGTAAGTTGTGTCTTCTTGGCATTTGTGCTTTTTAGACAATTTTTAGGTCTACTGACCTCAAGTTGTTTTTTTTTTTTCCCCTCTTTGTAAACTCTAGTGATAATTTTCCTTTCTGGTGTAAAAACCTGCCTTTCCTCCCATTTTCCTTGCTAGTATTTAAAATCTTGTATTTTCAAGTTTATCTTGGAATTTCTTTTTTTTTTTGTAGATTTGCTATTTCACTGATTTCTGTTTTTATTCCTTCTTTCAACTTATCTTAGTGTATTCTGTTTCTTTTTTGTATAGTGTATAGTGTTTCTTTTCAGATCTATACAACTGATGTTATCATTTTCTCTGTAGTACATGTCCTAGATCTGGGGCATGCTGTCCTATCATCATCATGCTGTTTGAAATACCTTCTGTCTGTCCTCAGAAAGAAGATAGTATTTATTATATGTATGAATGTGGTGCTTTAATATCTGTGTACAGCACTGAATTGTTCCCATGTCTTCTTTTATGGTGATGGCTCATCTTTGTGTATGGATGCCCTGTGTTCTCAGTTATCCAGTTATATCAGGGTTTTTTGGTGGTGGTGGTTTTTTGTTTTGTTTTGTTTTCTGTTTTGTGAATTCACTGTGATTAGTAGGCATGGCGGACTCCTGCTGTGCTTATGTATATTGGCAAGGATTAGTTATATTTGTGTGCTCACATGTTCAAATTCAAGTCCAGGTTATTAGTAGTCATTGATAGGAATTCAATATTGTTAAGGGCTCTCCTTTGGTGCATTTGGACAAACCTCACTTCTGCAGGTAATACTGAACACAGTACTATTCTAGTGGATTCCAACCAGCAGCAGCAGTTGCTGAAGTTCTCATAAATAAATTTCTCCTCATATGGCTGGAGAGAAGGCTGTGTGTTCAGATCACTTGCTGTTCTTTCATAGGAGCCAGGTTGGTTCCCAGCACCCAGATGGTGACTGTTATCCTTACTGAAGGTTAATTGGAGTAAACTTGGGGAACCAGGATTATTTTTAATATCCCTAAGGGGATATCTAAATTATTCTCATTGAGATTGTGTGGTACCATTGCTGTTGTGGCTGGTGCATGCAATCAAACTCGAGTCTAGGTTCTGGATCTACCAGTTGCTAGCTCATGGCTTCAACTGCATATTTTTTACACAGGAAGGATCCTTGGTAAGTATCTGATGAGCATATGAAGCTGCTCAGATGGCTGATGGTTTCCTTGTCTGTAAAGGAGATATAATCGTGTGCTTATTTACAGATTACACACAGTTTTAAAAATTGGCTCCTAGTAGGCATCCATTGATGATAGGAATGATAATTATAAATCTTAGTAATATCAAGGAAGTCCTACAAACCCTGAAGTCAGGTAGTTTTATGGAGGTGTGAGAGAAATGCACCTTCATGGTGCTTCAGACAGTGTTCTTGCTCAGTGTTGCTCCTTCCTCTCAGTACCTGTGCTTGGTAAAGCAGTTGGTGTGTCCCACAGTTTTGGGTAGAATCAAGTTGTCAGAAGTGGCATCATTTTTATGTTTGGTTGGTTGGTTGGTTGGTTGGTTTTTTTAAGACAGGGTTTCTCTGTGCGACAGAGCCCTGGCAGTCTTAGACTCATTTCCTAGACTAGGATAGCCTTGAACTCACAGAGATCTGCCTGCCTCTGCCTCCTGAGCGCTAGGATTAAAGGCCTGCACTACCACACCCAGCGTGTGACATCGTTTTTAAGGAGCATAGAGACTATCACCATCAGAGCACGTGCCTAAGGAGAGAGGAGGCAGATGTGAAAACATGGGAAAGAAAGGCTCTGATGTGCACACAGCTTCTCTAGAAGATTGAAATTGACAAGAGTGTGTTTGAGAGGCTAGAGAGATGGCTCAGTGGTCAGGAGCACTGGCTGCTCTTCTGGAAGACCCAGGTTCAACTCCAAGAACCCATATGGCAGATCACAACCATCTATAACTCCAGTCTTAGGGAATCTGATACCCTTTTCTGGCCTCCACGTCCACCCACCAGACATACATGCAGATAGAACTCCCATATACATTAATAATTTTTTATGTACGTTGATTGACTCAAGGGCAGTTCTCAGGGGAGTGTGGGGTGTGTGGGTGTGTGTGGGTGTGTTTGTGATGTTCCTGGGTACCAGAGGATTCTAGTTGCTAGGCAGTTGGTACAGAGGAGATCCTCAGTGGGAGCCATGAAAACAAAGAAGGGTTAGGTGGAGGGAAACCAACTTGAAGACTGCACTAGCTTTATCATTTTGCTGTCTCTCTGAGACCTAGTCAGTTTCTTTTTGAATATACATTCTTCAGAGGGATAGTTGGTTTTATCAGACTCCAGAGTGTAAGGAAAAGCCAGCTAATGGTTATGTGTTTGTTTTCTTTTTGGCAATTTAAACTATCTTCCCTCTCATCTGGAGGTGAGCCTGTCCTGAATACCCCTCCTTTTCCTAACACTGCTTTCATTTCTCCTTCCATTCTGATTTGAAACTAGTTGATGGTTTGTATAATCAAGGCTTCCATCAATCAAACTCTCTCATGCATGCCCATGTGCATGGGTGTGGTGTGTGAATGTGTATGCATCATTACTTTGGGGAAGGGATGAGATGGAATATGCTGGTTCCACTGAACTCAAGGCTTCTCGTGATGGCATGCAAGTAATTTGAAGCTGTATTAACAAAGATGAGTATTCTCTGTGCACTGAAGACTCCTTGTAATCTTCCTCTCTCCCATCTTTTAAAAAAAATCTTCCCTAGGGCTGGAGAGGTGGCTCAGCAGTTAAGAGCACTGGCTGTTCTTCCAGAGGTCATGAGTTCAGTTCCCACCAACCACATGGTGGCACACAACCATCCATAATGAAATCTGGTGCCCTCTTCTGGCCTGCAGATATACCTGCAGACAGAACACTGTATACATAATAAATAAATCTTTCACAAAAAAAAAAAAATCTTCCCTAACCACTTACTGCTTCTCATTTTTACTACTGTTAGTAGAAATGCCTTTTTTTTTTTTTAGTGAAAAGTTTTGAATTTTCTAGTATTAATTCTATCCTATTAAAATGTTTGTCAGTATGTCAGCCAATACACATGGCAAAATGATCAGGGTTAGATACAAAGCATGGATTCTCACACATGTAAACAATTTTTTTGAGACAGGGTCTCACTATATAGCCCTGGCTATCCCAAAACTAAACTATTTTAAACCAGGCTGGCCTTGAGCACATAGAGATCTGCCTGCCTTGTGTGTGCTGGAATTAGAGGTGTGCCCCACCACTAGAAACAGCTAGAAATTTCACTTCTTAGCTGTTTTTTTTTTTCTTTGCTATTTAATATCATCTCAGGATGAAGGTCACTAAAGAAGGGAGTGGCAAATTAATGTTTCTGTTGTCTTTATTTCTAGCTTATTCTACTAAGCTCAACAAATTTCCTGTATTTAATATTAATGATGACTTGAATGATCTGTGTACCAGCGCAGTGAGCCCAAACACCACCAAAGCCACGAGGTATGCCCTAAATGTGTGGCGCTACTGGTGCATGACCAACGGGCTCAAAGATCACACGGACATCACCAAGGTAAGGGACAAGTGAGTTTGCTAATTCTTTTGGCTGACTTCACTGAGCTTCCAGGTACTGGCCACGATGCTAACTGCTGTGGGAACACGCATGAAAGAGCATGAAATACAAAGAAAATTATCCACAGAACCAAGTAGAATTTGGAAAGTGTTTAATGAATGTACATCTGTTGAAGTATTCAGAAGACTAAATTCAGACTCATTTCCGGGAAGTGGTAGAAGTTGGTAGGATGAGAAGACAGGAGACCAGTAGAACGAGTGATGTGAGACAGTCAGATGTAGAGGGTGGAGCCACTTGCTACAGTGTGGCTAAACCAAACACCAGATATTGATGACTCTTAAGTGACACGCTCAGGATCTTGTTTTTTGCTTGCTTGCTTGTTTGTTTTGTTTTGTTTTAGGTTATTCGAGACAAGATTTCTCTGCTTTAGCTCTGGCTGTCCTGAAACTCACTCTGTAGACCAGACTGGCCTCAAACTCAAGAGATCCACCTGCCTCTACCTCCCAAGTGCCAGAATTAAAGGTTTGTGCCACCACCCCCCACCAAGTTCAGGGTCTTGGGAAATCACCGAAGTTTCTTGGTTTTCTCTACTGTATTATCTGATCATAAGAGCTATAAGTATCTAGGGTCAGGCAAAAAGGACTCCGTTAGAATTTTCTGGGTTTTGGGGTTGGTTTGTTTGTTTTTTTTTAAGCAAGAAAGGACATAATAAAAATTATTTTAGAGAAAATAATTGGAAATTGTAAACAAAATAGTTATTTATCATCTTGGTCCCCAACTCTGCCCCCCCCCCTTGTAAAATGAGCTCTTAATAGCTCTTGTGAATAATAGGAGAAAACCTAAAATATGGGGAGGTTGACTAGAAAGCCAGAATCCATCTGGCTTAGTATATCCATTAAGCAGTTGAGATTGTGAGGGTTAAGACAGTGGGAATGATAAACTGGAACCATAGATTTAAAAGTGTCACAGATAGAGGCCATCAGTTGAAGCCTGAAGGCATGTACAATTTCAGAGTTTGGGTGATGTACTTAGAGAATCAATGAAAGCTGAAATAGAAAACCTAGGTTTCTCCTTCTGGCAGCATGGTGCATTAGATAGTATGTGAAGCCTTTCTGTTGCACATGAAGATAGGAAGCATCCTGGAGGTGAGAGTAAAAGAAAGGAAGAGGGACGAAACTGACCATTGAGCATGGTTCCTTCTGAGGACAAAACTGGTAATGTCAAGGAGGGAAGAGACAGGTAGATGACTGCAGGGCCTTTGGCTACAGGAAGAGCCTTTGGATTCCTACAAAAGTTCTAGGCCAGGCCCTGGGAGAAATGGCTCATTTGCTACAGTGCTCACCATGAAAGATGAGGAACTGAGTTGAGATCCCTAGCACCCACACAGAAAAAGATGGCATGGTGGGTACCCAGAGCTCAGTGGCCAGCCACTCATGCTGAATCAGTGAGCTCCACATTCAATGAGAGACCATGCTTCAAAAGTAAGATGGAGAGGTAACTTGAGGAAGATGTCTGATATCTACCAGTGGCCTCCACATTATATGCACTACCTCATGTATATGTACACACAGGAAAATACACACACATCAGACAGAAAGAGACTAGTTGAAGTGATTCTAGGTAAACAGCAGGCTCTGGCTACCACCAGTCATATGTTAATGATCTCTTCAGGAAAACATCCAAAATATAGACCCCCCCCCCAAGGAGTTTTGACAAATTTAGACCAACTAAGGTGCTTGTTTAAAGAACCATTACCATGGGCTGGAGAAATGGCTCAGTGGTTAAGAGCACAGATCAGAGGACCAGGGTTCAATTCCCAGCACCCACATGGCAGCTCACAACTGTCTTGTAACTCCAGTTCCAGGGGATCTGACCCCTTCACAAAGATACCCAGAACACATAAAATAAAAATAAATTATTTATTTTTAAAAAAGAAGTTGAGCGTGGTGGTGCACACCTTTAATCCCAGCACTCAGGAGGCAGAGGCAGGCGGATCTCTGTGAGTTCCAGATCAGCCTGGTCTATAAAGTGAGTCCAGGACAACCAAGGCTATTACACAGAGAAACCCTGTCTGGAAAACAAGCAAACAAATGAAAGAGGAGAGACTGTACAAATATATCTTAACCAGTGATAAAAGAAACTTAACAGAAGCTAGAACAAAAGGAGAGATTATCTACCGAGTCAAAAGTAAGAGTGATAGATTTGTCATTGGAAACCAGGCAGATGAAAAGATAGTGGGACAAATGTCTTCATTATTGAAAGGAAAGTAATTTCAGTATCCACAGTGAAAATGTCTTTCAGAAAATAAGATGAGATAACTTCTGAAGCATTGACAAATGAGGGAATTCAGCATTAGATCTACACTGAGAGACATTTTGGCTGCCATCCAGAAGGGAGAGGGTAGCGTCTGGGAATGCAGCTGATCACAAAGGGGAGGGAAGTACAGTGAAGATGACTGCTGAGTAAATGCATGGGTGCTTTAAATCTTCTATGAAATATCATTGACTTTCTAAACAAAAACAGTAGCAAAAAATGGAACAATAATTAGTGAATTGATCCAGAGAAGAAGACAATGGACAAAACCAGTTCTGCATTAGCAAACCTGCAAGTCACAGACAGGGGTAACATTTGTAACTAGCCAAAGGGAAGCTGCCCACCTACAATTAGATTTTTTTTTCCAGTTTTTCAACACAGGGTATCTCTGTGTAACAGCCCTAACTGTCCTGGAACTCACTCGGTAGACCAGGCTGGCCTTGAACTCACAGAAATCTCTCTGCCTCTGCCTCCCAAGTGTTGGGATCAAAGGCATGCACCACCACACTCGCCCATTACAGACAATTTAAACTGCCATGTCAGTTCTGGGATTTGATCCTGGGTCCTTTGGAAAAACAACCAGTGCTCTTAACCCATGAACCATCTCTCCAGCCCTCGTCCACCTACAATTTTACACTGCCTCTCCTCCCTGCTCTTTCTCTCTTTTTCTTCCTCCCCACTTTAACCCCCTCTTTCTTTCTTCCTGCCCTCTTCTCTCTTTCTCTCTGAAAGATAACAGCTAGTCAGGCTGTGGTGGCACACTCCTTTAATTTCCAGCACTTAGGAGGCAGAGTCAGGTAGATCTGTGAGTTCCAGGACACCCAGGGCTACTCAGAGAAACCTTGTCTCAAAAAAAAACAAACAAACAAAAAGGAAAGAAGGAAGGAAGGAAAACAACTGTTTTGTAACTGCAAAGACATCAGCAGACATGGCAGTAAAGGAAGACCCATCAGCCAAGAAGTTCTCAGTAACAGAGTCTTGATTTAGGATATTGAAATTGTAGTGTGTCCATAACAATATCAAATTACTTACAGATCATTAGTAACAGATCACTAACTAAAAAGACCCTGATTCTGGGAAGTTATTAAATGACCCACAGATCAAGAAGAAACCACAAAGGAAATTATAAACTATCATGAGCCAAATGAAAATTAAATCACAGCTTAGAATTTGTAGAATGCTAGGGAAGCAGGTAGGTTACCTGCAGATCTTCACCTCTCCTTTTGCTCCTCTAAATCCAATCCCCCTGTCTCATTCCCAGCTCTGCAGCAGACAACCTGTTGCAGCCTCCTTTGCTCCTCTTAATTGTCTTGGTTACAGTTTCATTGCTGTGAAGAGACAATATGACCACAGCAACTCTTATAAAGGAAAACATTTAATTGGGGCTGGCTTACAGTTTCAGAGATTTAACATCTATTATCATCATGGTGGGAAGCATGGCAGTGTGCAGGCAGACATAGTGCTGGAGGAGCCGAAGAGTTCTTCATGTTGATCCACAGGGCAGCAGAAGGGGACTGTGTGTCATCTCACCTCAAGATCTGGATCAAAAGCCTGTGTCTTCCTGCCTCAAGATCCAGATCAAAGGCATGCTGTCTTCGGGGTGCCCTCCATTTCTGATTGTAGTTCATTCCAGATAAAATCAAGCTGACAACTGAGAATCCCATCACAACCCCATCTCCAGTAGGTCACACAGATCTTCCTCCCTCACCTCTCTCACCCCCTCATTGCTTTATCCCAGCCCCCAACCTCAGCAGACACTTCCGGGGAACCCACAGGCCACTCTGACCAGTGAAGCAAGTAGGCTTACTGTAGATCTTCTCCTCTCCCTCCATTCCTCCAAGCCCAGTCTCATAAGTATCCCCACCTCTGTAGCAGTGACCTGTTCTCACTCTTTGTCTCCATTCCCAGGGGACTTAGCAGATCCTGGTGGAACACCCTGCTTTCCTACTTCCTGTAGACCACCTCATCCCCTCCCAGGCTATCCCCATTCCTAAGTGTCAGCTCTCAATACAGAGAAATAGATTTTACCTGGAAACCCAGTAACCACACCTATCAGGGTCTCAGAAGGATTTCCTACCAAGCAACACACAGCCATCACACTGTCCTGAAAACTGTCTTAAGGCAACGGAAACCAAGAAAGAAAACACCCACCCTACAAAGGCAAGACCAGATAATCAGCACCTAGGATTATAATCTTCCCATTCCCAAATGCCTAAATGCAAGCATAAAAATACAATCAATAACAGACAATATATCTCCACTAGAGCCCAGCAACCCTACCACAGAAGGCCCTAAGCATTGCAACATAGCTGAAGCACAAGAAAAAGGCTGTGAAGTAGCCTTTATTTATATGATAGAGCTCCTTAAAAAGGAATAAATCCCTTAAAGAAATCAACCAAAACACAAACAGTGGAAGGAAATGAATAAAACAGTTGAAGACCTGAAAGTGGAAATAGAATCAATAGAGAAAACCCAAACTGAGGGAAATCTGGAGATGAAATTTTTAGGGACTAGAACAGGAACCTCAGAGTCAAGCCTCACCAAGAGAATACAAGAGATGGAAGAGAGTATCTCAGGCATGGAAGACACAATAGAAGAAATGGATACCTCAGGCAAAGAAAATGCTAAATCTAAAAAACTTAAACAAAATAATCCAAGAAATCTGGGACACTATGAAAAGACCAAATCTAGAATAATAGGAATAGAGGAAGAAGATTCCCAGATCAAAGGTACGGAAAGTATTTTCAACAAAATCATAGAAGAAAGTTTGTTTAACCCAAAGAAAGGGATGCCTATCAAGGTACAAGAAGCAGACAGAACACCAAATAGACTAGACCAGAAAAGAAAGTCCCCTCAGCACATAACAATCAAAACACTAAAGGTATAGAACAAAGACTGTTAAAAGCTGCAAGGGAAAAACAAGTAATATATAAAGGCAGATCTATTAGAGTTACACCTGACTTCTCAGTGGAGATTCTAAAAGCCAGAAGTTCCTGGACAGATGTTCTACAGACTAGAAGAAACCACAGGTGCCAGCCTACACTGCTATACCCAACAAAAATTTCAATCACAATAGATGGAAAAAACAAGACAGTCTATAATAAAAACCAAACTTAAGCAATATCTAACTACAAATCCAGCCCTATAGAAGATGACACAAGGAAAACTCCAAACTAAAGAGGATAGCTACACCCAAGAAAAAACAAGGAATAAGTAATCTCAGGCCAGCAAATCAGAAGAGGGGAAATACATACACACCACCACTGCCAACAACATAACGGGAATCAACAATCATTATTGATATCTCTCAACATCAATGGTTTCAATTGTACAATAAAAAGACACAGACTAACAGAATTGATGTGAAACCAAGGTCTGTTCTTCTGTTACATCCAAAAAAACACCTTAACATGAAGGATAGACATCACCTCAGTGTAAAAGGATTGAAAGATGTTCTAAGCAAATGGACCTAAGGAACAAGCTAGTGTAGCCATTGTAGTAACTGAAAGAATAGATTTCAAACCAAAATTAATCAGCAGCAATAGGGAAGAACACTATATATTCAAAGGAAAAAAAATCCACCCAAAGGACATTACAATTCTTCACATCTATGCCCCAAACCCAAGGGCAACCAAGTTTGTAAAAGAAATACTACTACAGCTTAAATCTCATATTGACCCTCACACACTGATAGTGGGAGACTTCAATAGCCTATTCTCACTAGTAGACACATCATCCAGACAAATGCTGGGGCTAACTGACATTATAAACCAAATGGACCTAAGAGATATAGAACATTTCACCCAAACACAAAAGAATATACTTTTCTTTTCAGCATCTCAGAACCTTCTCAAAAATTGACCATATACTCAGATACAAAGAAATTTTCAACAAGTGCAAAAAAATGGAAACAACACCCTGCATCCTATCTGGCTACCATGGATTAAAGCTGGACATCAACAACAGAGACAACAGAAAACTTACAAATTCATAGGGACTAAACACTCACTACTGAATGGAAAAGTAGGTCAAGACAGAAATTAAGAAAGAAATAAGACTTTTTAGAATCCCATGAAAATGAACACAAAACAAACTCAAGCCTATGGACACAATGAAGGCAGTTCTAAGAGGCAAGTTTATAGCATTTAAGTGCCTAGATGAGAGAGGGGGAGAGAGATTTCATGCCAGTAACTTAAGAGCACAGCTGAAAACTCCAGAACAAAAAGAAGAAATCACATCCAAAGATAGTAGATGTATTAAAATATGAATATAAAAGCTATAAATCAATTGATAAATGTAATGTTGACATAAGTTAAAAAGCAAGCCTGGGTTGGGCATGGTGGCACACATGTACTTTCAGCACTTAGGAGATAGAGGCAGAAGGACCATGGCAAAATCAAGGTCAGCCTCAGCCACAGAGTGAGTTCCAGTCTTCCTAACGCTACTTCAAAAACCCTGTCCCAAAAACCAAAACAAATTTTTTTGAAGTTTTAGACTCAGATGACAAAATAATAAATTGTAAGCAAAATGAAAAGACATTCTGGAACATAGCAAACCACAAGGTTATGGCAAATGGGGGTAAGCTGGGTGTGGTGTCCCATGCCTTGCTGCCAGCACTGTGAATCGGAGACAGGATGATTGCTAGTTCAAGGGCAGCCTGGAGTATGTAGTGAGATACTGTCCCAAACATTTTTTAAAGGAATAAAAGAAAAGAGATTATGATCAGATAATATAAAAGAATCTAAAATGCTGAAAGCAATAATAAAAGGGGTATTACTACCAACCTTACAAAAAATGAAAAAGTATTCTGTCAGCAACCATGTGCCAAAAAGAGGGACATGGATAAGATGAACAAATTCTTAGAAGGATTCAAAACAAACAACACCAATAAAAACCACCTTCAATAGCTTCCTTTGCCCTTGAGATCAGTTCCAATCTGTTGCCCTTGCAGGGTGACCCCTCATGCTGCACTGCTTGGGGACTGAGACACAACTGCAGCCCTTTCCTGGGTGCAAACCTTTCACCAGCGAACTTGCTCTTCTGCCTAAAATGCCTTTTCTTCTGTCAGTGTGTTTAGAAGCTGCATTTGTTCAAAACTGGGTCTCCAGCACCAACAAGAAGCCTGATTGAATAATGGCAGCATATGTGCTGGTAAATGTGTTAAGCCAGTGATTTAACCTAAGTATCTGGGGCACCCCACAGGCACAAATACAAAACATTTTTCTTGGTGTCCACAAAACACCACACACTTCAAAATAAAATCACAATAAGCAGGCAGTTCCAGAGTGTCTACCCACACAAAGTGTGTTGTTTGCACACAAGAAGCAGGTCGTTCTGGCCTGTGCTCACTGCCTCCGTTTCTCACACTGGTTTGCTTTTCAAATATTTCCCATTACTAAGGTCTTCAGTCTGTTAAAAAGACATTGTAATAAGTAATTTTACGAGAAGTTGGCTCTCGCTTCTTGTGGGGAACTTGGCTTCTTTCATGTAATGATGGCTGTGAACAACAGCTGTTACCTAGCAAGACATGGTGACACACACATGTAAAACCCAGCATTCTGAACCACAGAACCACCTGGATAAACTATTTGCAAATTTTCCTTCTTTCTCATTTTTTTTAAAGCTCTAATTATTACGTGTACAGTATTCTGTCTCTGCATGTATGCCTGCAGGCCAGAAGAGGGTACCAGATCTCATTATAGATGCTTTTGAGCCACCATGGGGTTGTTGAAAATTGAACTCAGGGCCGGGCGTAGTGGCGCACGCCTTTAATCCCAGCACTCGGGAGGCAGAGGCAGGCGGATCTCTGTGAGTTCGAGGCCAGCCTGGTCTACAAATCGAGTCCAGGACAGCCGGGGCTGTTATACAGAAAAACCTTGTCTCGAAAAACCAAAAAAAAAAAAAAGAAAGAAAGAAAGAAAATTGAACTCAGGACCTCTGGAAGAGCAGCCAGTGCTTTTAACTTCTGAGCCATCTCTCCAGCCCCAAATTTTCCTTCTTTCTTTCTTACTTTTTTTTTTTTTTTTGACAGATTCTTACTGTGTAGCCCTGACTGTCCTATGCTACTTGCTATGTACACCAGGCTAGCCTTAATTGAGAGGGAGCTGCCTACCTCTGGGTCTGTAGTGTTGGGATTAAAGGCGTGTGCCACCATATCCAGTAATTTATTTGAGGGTTTTTTTTTAAAGATTTATTTATTTATTATTCCAGAAGAGGACAACAGATCTCATTATAGATGGTTATGAGCTACCATGTGGTTGCTGGGAATTAAACTCAGGACCTCTGGAAGAGCAGCCAGTGCTCTTAACCACTGAGCCATCTTTCCAGCCCCTTATTTGAGTTTTTCAATTTGTGGTAAAACATGCATAATAGAATGTCAAACCTTTGAACTGTTTTTTTTTAAAGATTTATTTTATTTATTTTATGCATATGTGTGCTCTGTCTGCATGTACACCTGCATTCCAGAAGAGGGCACCAGATCACATTGTGGATGGTTGTGAGCCACCATGTGGTTGCTGGAAATTGAACTCAGGACCTTTGGAAGAGCACTAGGCAGTGCTCTTAACCACTGAGCCATCTCTCCAGCCCCCATTTGAACTATTTTTTAATGTAAAAATGTTCTACTTTGTTGAGATTTTATACATAAGTACTATAGTTATATCTTTTCCTTCTCCCTCTGTCTCACTCTAATTCCTTTCATCCCCCTGAAACCCTTGTCATATCCCAACTCCATCTCAACATCATGACCTCTTAATTATTGGTGTGTGTGTGTATCTATATTTGGAAACTCTATGTGTTCTCACAGAATGAACTCAAAATCTTTACCTTTCTTTACCATGTACACACACACATATGAATGTATATTACATACACACATAACATGCTGAGTCCATTTGATGTTGCTTCTATGTGCATGTGTTTAGGAGTGACCCCTTAGGATTGGATAACCTATGTTGGGGCTCATCCCTGAATAAGACTGATTCTCTCTTTCTTTGCAGCCACTGGTTTCCTGTAGCTCGTCATCTAAAGTTGGAACCTTGTAGGATTTCCCCCCATCCACATTGGCGTGACAACTAGTGTCACTGTGCAGGTCTCATTTAAGTGACCATTTATTTGAGATTTCATGGTTACAGCTTCCCTGTCATATATAGAACATACTATTCATCTCACCAAGACATCCTGGCCCTCTGGCTCGAAGAATCTTTCCTCCCTATCTTCCATGATGTTCCCTGAGCCTGAGGGGTAGAAGTTGTATTGTATATTGGGACCAGGGACCCCACAGGCAGTTCTCTCATTTTGACTACTTGTGGATTTCTATGATGGTCTTCATCTGCTGCAAAGAAAAGGTGTTTCATGAGGCCTGAGAAATACAGTTAACTGTGACAACTGAACTACTAATTCTTTTGTATTTAAGCAGTTTAACAATATGGAAAAAGCCAAAAAGGCTCTTCATTCTTTTTTTTTTTTTTTTTTACTTTTTCTTTTTTTTTTTTTTTTTTTTTTTGGTTTTTCAAGACAGGGTTTCTCTGTGTAACAACCCTGGCTGTCCTGGACTTGCTTTGCAGACCAGGCTGGCCTCGAACTCACAGAGATCCGCCTGCCTCTGCCTCCCAAGTGCTGGGATTAAAGGCATGCGCCACCATGCCCGGCTAGGCTCTTCATTCTTATGTGACTATATCTATAAAGAATATTGAGCCGGGCGGTGGTGGCGCACGCCTTTAATCCCAGCACTTGGGAGGCAGAGGCAGGCGGATCTTTGCAAGTTCGAGGCCAACCTGGTCTACAAAGCGAGTCCAGGACAGCCAGAGCTGTTAAACAGAGAAACCCTGTCTCAAAAAACCAAAAAAAAAAAAATATATTAAAAGCCAAGACATAGGAATGCCTAAACACAGGCAACCTTCATGTAGCATACAACTATGCTGAATAATGTGTATCTAGATTAGCAGATCGTCAAGAAGGATGGCAGGGCTAGGGAGATGGTTCAGCAGATGATGCTCCTCATACAAGCTTTATGACTTGGTTCAAGCTCCAGAACTCATTATGAGGTAGCACAGATCTGTAATGCTAGCACTCCCGCAGTGAGATGGAAGGCAGAGACAGAACTGGCCGGAAGTACCCAGGCCAGCTAGCACCGAGTACTTAGCCAATAGAAGCAACAAGAGACTCTGCCCAGACAACAGGCAGAAGGCAAGAACTGACTTCTACAAGCTGCCCTTTGACCATCACATGTACACATAGCATCATGGCATGTATATGTGCACACATGCACAAAGACAAACACAATAAACAAATGTTAAAGAAAGAGAGTGTGTGCAAGCAGAATGGCTCTGGTGTACACAAGCTCCACATAACATGGTACCTTGTAAGACACCGATTGCCTGACTATTACATCACGGTCAAGGTGTGTGTGTGTGTGTGTGTGTGTGTGTGTGTGTGTGTGTGTTACCTTGTAAGACACCGACTGCCTGACTATTACATCACGGTCAAGGTGTGTGTGTGTGTGTGTGTGTGTGTGTGCACGCGCGCGCTCCCTTGCTCGCAAAGGCCAGAAGAGGACATCACATGCCGGGAGCTGGAGTTACAGGTGTGAGCCCCTGACTGGTAACCGAACTCTCTCTGCAAGAGCAGCAAGGACTATTGACACTATCTCTCTAGCCCCTAATTTGTCTAATTTTTCCTTTTTTTTTTTTGGTTTTTTGAGACAGGGTTTCTCTGTGTATACCTGGCTGTCCTGGACTCACTTTGTAGACGAGGCTAGCCTTGAACTCACAGAGATCCTCCTGTCTCTGCCTCCTGAGTGTTGGGATTAAAGGGCGCCTGCCACGCCCGGCGATTGCAGACAGCTCTGAACTGCCATGTAGGTGCTGGGATTTGAACCCAGGTCCTTCAGAAGAACAACTAGTGCTCTTAACCACTGAGCCATCTCTCCAGCCCAATTTGTCTAATTTTTAATGCATAATTCATCTTTTATTTTCTTTTTGGCTATTAGGCTATTAGCAAAATGAAAGCTAACTGTATAATTTCTACTCAAACATTATGGTCGGGGTTTCCGTTTTGTCCAAAGAATGTGTGATGCGACCTGAGAGAACAGGCTGCTTGCTCTTTGCATCTCCATCCTTAACACAGAGCTTCTTATGAAAATCTATTGATAATTAAGCTAGGGGTACATTAGGACCTATGGAGATAAATCCAAGTGAAAGGTCACAGCATGAAGTTTCTGTGTATGCCGATGTGTCAGCTGCCTCCCTCTGAAGCCCACACTTAGTAGTAGGAACCAGACAGCAGTTGCAGGTGTCAAGAGTATTTATGCTGGGATGGTTCAGGGGTCAAGTTTCAGAATCCTTTAGGGAGGATGACTGAACTTATAAAGAGAAGGAAGAATGGTCAGTGTTACGAAAGGCCAGTCACAATAGTTATCGTGTGCGTGTGTGTATTTTTAGACACATGTTTGTAAGGGGCATGTGTTCATTGCTACTTACAAACCCTTGGAAACTCATGGTCCATATCTATTGTAGGCATTACTTGTATACTTTGAGATGGTGGCTACCCATATACTCTGTTTTGCAGATTTAAATGCTGAGTTTTAAAGAAATTAGAGGGAGCCAAATGTGAAACCTGGGTCATCCAGTTTGAGATTCATTGCTTTTCTACTGTATCACGTGAAAGGTTCAATTCTCTAGAGGTCAGGAAACTGTCCTCTCCATAGTACAGCCCCTAGTGAGGGTTGGGGAAAAGGAGGGGTCAGCTGTTTGGATGTCCTCAAATTATAACCTGAGTGTTTGTCTCATTTGAGGTCCCTGCAGTGAAGTTGAATGAGCTGCTTGAGAACTTTTATGTCACTGTCAAGAAGAGTGACGGCTCAGACTTCCTGGCCACCTCACTTCATGCCATCCGCCGCGGGCTGGACCGCATCCTGAAGAACGCAGGTGTGGGTTTCTCCATCACCAGCAGCACCTTCAGTTCTTCAACCAAGAAGCTCAAGGAGAAGCTGTGGGTCCTGAGTAAGGCAGGAATGTCGGGTGCCCGTTCTCGCAACATTGTCTACTTCTCCCTTTCTGATGAGGAAGAGATGTGGCAGGCGGGGTGTCTAGGGGATGACAGCCCTATTACTCTCCTGTCCACAGTAGTCAAGTATAACAGCCAATATCTGAATATGCGGACACTGCAGGAGCATGCAGATCTGATGTATGGTGACATCGAGTTGCTCAAAGACCCACAAAACCAGCCCTACTTTGCCCGGACAGACAGTGTGAAGCGGGAGAGCCGGAGTGGCAGTGCTAGAGTGTGCCGTGGGAAGATCTACCACGAGCACTCCAGGGGCCACAGGCAGTGCCCGTTCTGCCTCCTCTACAAGTACATGTACGTCCACCGGCCACCCACCCAAACAGACGCCAAGTCTCCCTTCTACCTCACAGCCCGGAAGGAGACCACAGACATGGGCAGTGTGTGGTATGAAGAGCAGAGAATGGGGTTGCGGTCTCTCCGGGGAATTGTTCCAAATTTAGCCAGGAAGGTCAAGCTGGACAACTGTGAGAACTTCACCTTCGTCTCATTCACTCAGGTCTCCAGGCGACTTGGCTCCCATAGCTGCTGCCAGTGAGCCTTCAGGGGCAGGCCACAGTCCTGCTTATCACCTAAGAGACCTCTTTCCTGTGTCCAAGGCCAGAGGAATTAGCAGGCAGGTCCACCTGGCCTCCATTACTGCAGTAGGCCACCCTCAGACTTGAAGTTCACTTTTACATAAAAGTAGATGAGTGAATAGTTTGGATGGTTTATCTAAATGTGTGACACCTTGTGAAAGCATAGAATCTAACACAATTCATGATTACTATATACAAGAGTGAAGAAATCCATTTTATCTAGTGCCTTTTCAGCACAGGTTTTCTTGTGGGGGGGGGAAGAAAAGAAAAGAAAAATGTTCTGAGTAGTTACTTTAAAAATATCCCAGTAGCCCAGTAGCTTTAGAATGGTATAGAATTATATATACTTTGTTGGGTTTCTTTCACATAGGGACCTAGAACAAGAGAGGCAGACGTATTAGAGAAAACTTGCCCCTTGTGTTTTGTTGGTGGGTACTCTGCCAGGACATCGGGGCTGCTCACCCAGATAAAATATACATTTCCGCTGTGCTGGTCCGTAGAGACAGTTGGTGGGAGGAGGATCAGTACTCCAAAAGGGTGTGTATGAGACACTGTGTGCAGTGGACTCTGGTCTGCACCATAAGGGTTTCTAATTAGGGGAAAGAGGACTTGGAAAAGCCACCTGTGACCCAGATGTGAAAACCTCCCAAAGCAGAAGTGCCTGCATCTGTCTGAGTTCTCCCGTGAGAACACTGCTGTTTGAACTTTGTTTGTTTGTTTTGGTTTTTAATCTGTTTTTCACATTGTTCAGTTGTGATGTTGGCAAGAGTCCCTGGACATGTGTGGCTACCAGTGATGTTCATGCTTAACCAAGAGAATCAGCAGAGTAAGCTGGCAGGAGAACACATTCCCCAGTGCATTTGTAAGGACCCTGGGAATATTGTAGGTTGCCACCAGTGCCCAGGACACTGGTTTAGGCAGCCTGCAAGGAAATCAAGCCCAGCCCAGGGACATAGTTACTGGATGAGAGCATCACAGCAGGTTATTTGTTCATTTAAAAATCATTTCACATTAATAAAAGTCAGTCTGACAGTGTGTTACTTAAACAACAGAATTTTCTAGTAACTACTGTGAATATGAGTTTTTTAAAAAGAGCCCAAAGAGTGCTAGTTAATAGTAGTTTCTATTCTATTTTCTATTCAAGGGAAGACTACTTTAATTGTACCATTATGTTCTTGTGTATGCTTTCTAATCCCAAATTAAAATCCCAATGCAGATTCATATTGCACGAGTCTTTAAATTAGTCATTTCCTTTTCAAAGCATTGGTTTAAAATTTATGTCATTTTTTTAAAGTCACTCACTAGTCATTGAAGTATGTGAACTTTACCAGAGAAGACTGGACAAGTGCTGCCTTAAGGTCTCGTGTTGTTCTCTTTCTAGTGATTACATGTTTATAGTTCTGTGTGCTAGTGACCTTCCCCTGGATAGTGATGAGTTTTAGTATCTCACTCTGTGTGTAAATAACAAGTGATTAATAATCAGTTTTCTAACTTCATCCTGTGTTTTGGTCTGTAGTGGCTTCCAATCCTGATTTTAAGGTTTTGGTTTAGAAGAGATAGACAAGCCAGGCATGGTGGTGCACACCTTTAATCCCAGCACTTTGAAGGAAGAAGTCAGATCTCTATAAGGCCAGCCTAATCTACAGAGCTAGTGCCAAGATAGCCAGGGCTACATGGAGAAACCTTGTCTGGGGGTGGAGAGCGTGGGGTGAAGAAGAGATAGACATTAGGTCAATCTTCTTTAGTTTGCTATACACCCAAAGGTTGTTTCTGGAAAGCAGTCATCTTGTCTGTTTTGCATGTAAGATGGAGACATGACTTGTATGGCCAAGTTGCAGAGTCTTCAATTTAATTACTTAACACCTTCATTTTTATTTTAAATAGCTTCAAAGTGTTGCCATTAGGTATGCTGGGATATTTTCAACATTTTCAAAAGTAGCAATAACTGACCAGAGGTTGTTAATCTTCCTGTTAACTGTGACTTTTCAGCATTTGAATAACCATTTCTGCCTCGGCTTGCTGCCTGTCACTTATTTAATGCATTGTAAATTCTCAGAACTCAGAAATGAACAATCATACTGAAAACTCAGGGGTCAGATCTTCACTTACAACTGATGGAATGAGAATTCTTTTGAGTTATGGCTCCTTGAGTCATTTCCTTTTCAAAGCATCGGTTTAAAATTTACTCTACGTCATTTTTTTTTAAGTCACTCACTAGTCATTGAAGTATGTGAACTTTACCAGAGTTCTATGACGAGGAACACACTTGCTTTGAGGGCTACCATATGTCATGTACAGGTTTACTGTGTACTTGTGTAAATGTGTGTGTGTGAGACACAGCCCACTGGCATGGCAGAGTAGCTGTCTGAATGGGAGGCCATGCTCTGGAGGAGGCCAGAGAGCTTATGGCTGAGGTTCAAATGAAGCAGTTTCTGTCTTTCCTGTCAGCTCTGTGCCATCTCCACAGGAGACCTAATCTATTGTTGTTGGCTTAAGAAACAGAAGAGAGAATTCCAGGAGAAGGGATGCTGCAAGTTGCAAACACTTTCTCTTCTTACCTTTGAGTTTCTGTGCACCAGAGTTGTTCCACTAGTTCACCCAGATGCAAGTTGCCTATGGGCCCTGTATAAGGGAAGTCACCATCTGTGTTCCAAGATCTCTCTGGAACTCTCGGGGGAGACCCTGCCACTATATCTTTTGTATTGCTCTAAAAAGAGCTAAGTTAGGCATGGTGGCTCACATGTGCAACCTTAGCACTCAGGAAACTGAGGCAAGAGGATTGCTATGAGTTCAGGGTCATCCTAGGCTATATATAGTGAGCTTTTGCCATCTTAGGCTACAGAGTGAGACCCTGTCCCCAAAAACATTAATTAATTAGAAGGGTAGAAATGGCCCAGCCATGAAGAGAGCTGGCTGCTTTTCCAGAAGACTTGGGTTCTATTCCTGACACCCACATGGCAGTTCACAGCCATCTGTAAATTCCAGTCCTGTGCGGATCTGATGCCCTCTTCTGGCCCCTATGGGCACCAGGCACGCATGAGCATTGTGCACAGACATACATAAAAACAATAAACAAGCCGGGCGGTGGTGGCGCACGCCTTTAATCCCAGCACTTGGGAGGCAGAGGCAGGCGGATCTTTGTGAGTTCGAGGCCAGCCTGGTCTACAAAGTGAGTCCAGGACAGCCAAGGATACACAGAGAAACCCTGTCTCGAAAAACCAAAAAAAAAAAAAAAAAAAAAAAACCAATAAACAAAAGCAGCTGTCAGTGCTACCTCCCATGAGCCCACAAGCCTCTCTCCAGGGAACAGCTTGCCACATAATAGGTTATGAGCCTGATGCAGGGGATCCCATTGGACATGAACAGTTTAACATACAGCTGTATCTTAGGCATCCAATGATTTTTTTTTTTAGTTAAAACTTTTAGTAACATTATCACTCATTTCCTCCATTGCTGATATTCTCCTCCTTATGTTTTAAACGTGAAGGGGAAACTAAACCTAATAATCTCTCTAATGAACACATCCATTACTATGAATTCTACCTCCAGCACAATCAAGTCTGATACCTCACACAGAAAGAAAAACAAGAGAGAGAAGACCAGAGGGGTCTTCAGAGGCTTTACAGAGTTTTTCCATTGTTTTCTGTGTTTTAAGCCAAATACTGTATCTAACTAAAGCTGTGGAAGAAATGGTCTCTTTGGTCACAGGGCATGGTCCCCTTTCCTTGGATTTTATTCTACTCAGCTCAGAACCAAAAATGGTGTTTGAAAAGAATGTGAAATTCTATTACTTTTTATACTAATTCAGTCTTATTAAAAGCATCAAACATTTCAGCATGTTCACAGACACACCTACTAAGAGTTTCTGAGCAAGATGGTACTTGTGAGGAGAGTGAAATATCCTGACAGATCCTGGGTGCTCACTCCTTCATCGCTCTCGCAGCTGATGGACTGGCTCATCTCCAGGGCTAACAAGTCACACTGCTAGGCCAGCGTTTCTCAGTACACTAGCATGCCTTGTTGGGAAATACGTTTTTCTTAAATTTTCAAATTTCAGAATTTCTAAAGTTATTTTGTTATCTCTGAGCAATAGAATGCTATTTTTGTCACTTTAAGCTACCGTGGCCGCATTGTTACTGCTTAAATGAACAAAATGGTTAAATCTCACCCTTATCATCACTTTATTACTTTTATGAGATCTTGATTGCTCTTGAAATTTAAAAAAGAAAAAAGGTGACCTTGTAGGCAGTTACTTCATGCACAGATGAATGCAAACAAGGAAGTTGGCTGGTCTGCCCAGGCAGCTTTGCTGCAGTCTGAGAGAAGGCCAAGCCTGTTTTGGAGCTGCTAACAGATAGCTGTGAGCAGAACATAGTAAAAATTTCAAATTCTTGTATATAGTTTAAGTAATTTCACTTCTAAACAAAAAAAGTAATTCTGTCAAAAGAAAAGCATTCTGTTGTTTAAGCATTGTTCTTAAGTAAAGATCTTTGTTGTATTCTTCTATGTAAATGAGTCTATTTAAGGTAAACATGGGTGCACACACCTGTAACCCCAGCACTTGGGATCTAAAATAGGATTCCTAACTATTTGGGAAATAACAGGTTCCCAAACTACACAGCAAGAGCTTGTCTCAGTTAAATAAAACAAAGTGGTGCCAGATAGTGGTGACGACTGTAGCTGCACCACCTCTCTGAGACAAGGCCAGGAGGGTGATAATAAAATGTGATATCACAGGATTGTCCTTCGAAGGAAGCTGCCCAGCCCTCAAGCCAAGTTTGACTGTTAGTCAAAGTGTTAAGCACTTCTGGCCCTGTGTGGTCTAAGAGACTTTCCTCATGTTGTTGATCAGAATCACATTGTTGCATTCAACTCAAATTCTTCATTATTTATCTAATGCAGCTTATATGGAAATTAACCATTTCAGGAAATACTTAAGAGTACCCTACCCCCAAAGAAGGAATGTCTAATGTGTTGGTAAGTGTATAGTAGGCCCATCACTACTCATACTGACTATATAGATTCTTCCTTCCCCACTGAAAGGGAAAAGAGCTCCTAAGTTTCAAATGGACTCTAGTCTGACCACCACTGGCAAGGACTCCCCTGGCTGTCTCATCGTTCTCTGTTAGCTTTCACAACAGCTCTGCAAAGTGCATTCATTATTCCTGTTTAGTTGTTGAGAAACCAAGACTCAGACAAATTAATTTAACTTTCCAGATTCATACAGAGCTATTAAGTTAAAGAACATAGATCACATCTTGATACCAAATCCAGTGTCCAGTTCCTTAAGAAAACAAAAACCTGCCTCCTAGGGCTGGAGAGATGGCTCCGTAGTTAAGAGTACTGGCTGTTCTTCCAAGAGACCCAGGTTCAAATCCCAGGACCTACATGGCCACATGGCAGTTTGAAACTGTCTGTAATGGCTTGAGTGTGGTGCCAAATGCTTTTAATCCCAGCACTTGGGAGGGAGAGGCAGGCAGATCTCTGTGAGTTTGAGGTTAGCCTGGTCTACAGAATGAGTCCAGAACAGCCAGGTCTACACAGAGAAATCCTGTCTCAAAAAACAAAAACAAAAAAAAAAAACAAAACATAAAAAGACTCATAAAGACCAGAAGACCAAATCTCAATTATAGAGTCTGGAAGGAATCAGTGTTGTTTATAAGACACAGGAATCAGACTGGAGCTCAGGCCCTGTCTTCACTTCAGTGAAACCAGCCTCAACACTGCTTGATACCTGTCACTGCCCCAACCCGTCTTCTCATGAAGGATGAGGCTCCTGAGCCAGAGATGCTGAATAGTCCTCTAAACTGATCTGATGCTGCACCATGAAGGGTGGATTCTAGATCTAACCCTCTCCTTCCCAGTATGCTCCTCATCTAGTCCAAGACCCAAATAGTAATGCTGTAGTGACTAGAGAGCAGAAGGGACACCTAGGTACTAGTGCACTCCTAGAATAAACCCTGTAGTGAACACAGAAACAGGCAATGGCTGGATAGCAGGAAATGCAAATTTTATGCCTTCCTGTATGATGTTGGTTCAGTAGGAGGCTTCATCAGTAAAGTGGGCCAGATTAGAAACTGGACAGAAGCACGTACATCTGACCTCACTGTGAACTCAAGGTTTCACTGAAAAGGAAATTTGACAAGTGTACATGTTGGGTCTGAGAAAAAAGAGTCACATCTAAGGGTGGAAATGGTGAGCAAATTTGATAAGGTCCCCAAGGAAAATGAACAGCTTCCAAAGCACTTTTGGGGAGGGAACAGGGACACAGGATTTCATATGGTGTCTGGGCTGCACTCATACAGTCTCCTTCCTCAGATTCCAGGGTTACCATGTCTGACCAAGAGCATTCTTTTTTTTTTTTTTTTGGTTTTTCGAGACAGGGTTTCTCTGTTTAACAGCTCTGGCTGTCCTGGACTTGCTTTGTAGACCAGGCTGGCCTCAAACTCGCAAAGATCCGCCTGCCTCTGCCTCCCAAGTGCTGGGATTAAAGGCGTGCGCCACCACCGCCCGGCTAAGAGCATTCTTAAAGTGCTACATGTAGGAAAAAAAATTTTAGGATTCTCTGTCATAATTGTAAGATAATCTGGTATTAATTTATCTTAAAGGGATAGGAGAGAAAGAGCAGAACAGGATGGAAACAGAAGTGCATCAGAAAGAAGGGCTTGAAAATTAAAACAGTGGGAGATTGAAACCAATACTGGAAGAAAATACTGAGCCTCAACAATACTTAATAATACTGAACCTCAAAAGCAACAATTTTGTGAGGGACAGATGAGCTTTTCCTGTTTAAAAAGTTTTTAATGGGAGCTGGAGAGATTTGCTCAGTGGTTAAGAGCACTGGCTGCTCTTCCAGAGGTCCTGAGTTCAATTCCCAGCAACTACATGGTGGCTCAAACCCATCCACAATGTGATCTGATGCCCTCTTCTGGCTGCAGGCATACTTGCATATAGAGCATTCATATAAATTAAATAAGTAAATCTTTTTTTTTTAAGTTTTTAATGAAGATAATTGGATACGGGAAATAACAGTAGCTTCAATTTGCTTTTAATGGAAAGACTATATAGGGAAACAAGACCATTCCTGAACAAGTGTCTATCCTAGTTTATAAAGTTTTAAAAGGCTCAGTGTATTCCACTCCCCCCCCCACACACACACACATAAAATAAAATAAAATGTGATTGAAACAAGTACCTAACACTTCTGACAAAAATATTAAAGCATCACAGAGAATGAAAGACACCTCCCCCTCCCCAGGATCCTTCAGACATCCAGTCAAGGCAGCAAGCTGTCTATAAAACAAGTGTCTGGCTTCCACTCCTCTGTAACACCAAGTGCTGAGAAACAGGAATTTTCAAGAGAAAGGTTGTATCTTTGGAATTTCATATTTTAATATCTAAAATATTTTGGTAATGACAAAATTCAAGAAAATACTAGCTACCTTGCAGCCTACAAAAGCCAGGATGTGGGTCTCTTGATTTCAGTGTCCCTAGAGTAATAAACATTGGGTCATTATCAACTAGAGGAAAGGAATGTGTGCTTTTAAATACACAATAAAGCTAGAAACTATGCATCTAAAAATGCTGAGTCCTCTCTTGAATGTGCTATTAGTTATAAAAGTAAATGTAGTGCTACAGTACTGTAGATATAATTAATTAAATTGTTTACCAATATTTAGATTATATTTAATTAGTTTGGTGGTTAATCCTTAACCATCCATTATAAATGACCACACACAGAGACCACATGGATTTTAACAAGCCTCAGCCTGAACTGTGCAATCCTAGCCCATCTAAGCTAGCTCTTAATTCTATTACTCAAATATGACCCCATATATACATATGTCCCCTTGGACTGTCATTCTTCACGCTAGGCCAATGTTCCTGGCCATGTGGAATGAAGTTCCTTTTTCTAACCCATGGTGTGTGCCCTCTTTCCTACTGCTCCTGGCTGGAATGAATTAATCCTCTGTCTAAAGTGCAGGCTTCCTGTTCTAATCTCAGGAAGTCCCACCTTTTCTCTATCTTTGCCCAATCTCGGGCCTCAGCATTTTATTTAACCAATCAGAGTCAGTGTAAGTAACAGACAGCAAGCAGGACCAATTAATTAACATTTAGAATGCTTAACACTACACCATCACAGTACTGTATTTTTATTACTGACATAATCCATGGGAATTATAAATAGAAAACTCAGATACAACTTTTACAAATAAAATTAAATTATTTTAGACTTTTCCTACCAACAATTAGACACTCTTTTCACAACACTCTTGTGAAAGAGCTCATTGCTTTTAAGTGGCCAAATCCGGGGGTTCTCTCACTCTGTTCTGGGGTCATAGAGCAGGAAGAGGCCTGTTCACTGCATGGCATTTCTACTTTACTCTCCTCAAAACCAGTAACACAGGTGCAAGGTTAGCAGATTACAAAATGGGTAAACGTTAAAACTAAATATGGGGAGGGAGGCTGGGGAGATGTCTCAGCAGAAAAGAGCACTGACTGCTCTTACAGGGGACCCAGGTTCAATTCCCAGTACCCACATAGGAGCTTACATTTGTCTGTGACTCCAGTTCCAGGACATCTAATGCCTTTTTCTGGCCTCTGCAGGCACCAGGCATGCATATGGTGCACAGATGTTCATGTACACAAAACACCCATAAAATAAAAAAAAATACTAGATCAGGGAGCTGAAGAGATAGCTCAGGGGTTAAGAGCACTGGCTGTTCTTCCAGAGGTCCTGAGTTCAATTCCCAGCAACCACATGGTAGTTCATAACCATCTATATTGAGATCTGGTGCCCTCTTCTGACCTGCAGGTGTACATGCAGTCAGAACACTATATACATAATAAATAAATAAAATATTTTTTAAAAAAACCTAGATCAGGGCCCGGTGTCTTGGCACACACCTTTAATCCCAGCACTCAGGAGGCAGAGGCAGGTGGATCACTGTGAGTTCAAGGCCAGCCTGGACTACAAAGCAAGTCCAGGACAGCCAGGGCTACACAAAGAAACCCTGTCTCAAACAACAAACAAACAAAAACACTAGATCAGGAAAAATGATATGTTCTAAAGTGCAAAGATAAGTTTGATTTTAACTGCATGAGGCTGGCCAAGGCAGTGGTGCACTTCTAAATAATACTTGAAATTATAGACATAATTTGTGGATGTAGCTCAGTGGCCCTAGGTTTTTGTTGTGTTTTGTTTTTGTTTATGAAGTTTTAAAAGGCTCAGTGTATTCCAACTCACACACACACACACACACCACAAAATAAAATAAAATTTGTTGTTGCTGTTTGATACATGGTCTCACTGTGTAGTCTTGGATGGCCTAGAACTCATTATATAGACCAGACTGGTGTCACTCATAGAAATTTACCTGCCTGCCTCCTCTAGGTGCTGGGATTAAACACATGTGTCACCATGTCCAGCCAGTCCCTAGTTTTGACACCCAATTTGGGGTGGAGGGGGGAAGTACAGTGAGAATAAAAGCAGTGAAAACAAATTACTTCTAAAACCCACAGCATCAGCGCTGGCTCTAAAACGAGGCTCTCTTGTTTTCATTTGTTTGCCTTGGACACGCTTGAAAACAGAATGAGGATGCCATCAGCCTCCTCACTTACCACCTGCAGCAGTGTGTGCTCCCAGCTCTGTCCAGTCTAAGCTTCTAACTAAATGTTTGCGACGCCAGATGTTTACTTTAAATTAGCAGCACAGGAGAGTTCATGGATGGCTTTGCATTTTCTTAGCTTTCCATCCTGAAATCCTGCAAACCCTCTCCCCAGAGACCATCAGTCTTTTTTGGGTGGAGACCAGGTATACGTTTTCCAGGGTTCTCTTGCTTAGCAGTGGCTAACGAGTCTAATTGACTTAACCACTAAGCAGTATGTTGTCTTTACTTTAAAATTGCTGTTTTCTCGGAGGCTGGAGAGATGGCTCAGCAGCTAAGAGCACTGGCTGTCCTTCCAAAGGACCCAGATTAAAATCCCTGCAACCACATGGCAGTTCACAGCTGTCTATAATGGCCAGGCATGGTGGCGCACGCCTTTAATCCCAGCAGAGGCAGAAGCAGTTGGATCTCTGTGAGTTCAAGGCAGTCTGGTCTACAAAGTGAGTCCAGGACAGTCAGGGCTACACACAGAGAAACGCTGTCTCAAAAAAACAAAAACAAAAACAAAAAATTTGCTGTTTCTGTGTGACCATTTCTTGTTTTGTTTTTTTTTGTTTTGTTTTGGGGTTTTTGGTAGCAAAATGTGCAATGTCTTTTATTCTCCTTGGTATTTTTAACACACTAGAAAGGTCTTTCTGGCTGGTGTTCTTTCACTATTGAATGATTTTATTGTACTTTCCAACATTTTTCTGCCCTGGGCCACACCTGGGAACACATGAATACTATGCACATTGGAGCCCACGGCTGGGAAAGCATCTGTTTTCTGTCAGTGTTGGCAGGGTCCAAAAACATTTGCTATCTCCAGAGAGGAATACAGGTGAGGAACATGAGGAGAGGGACATACATTCCCAGATTGTCTCTCCGCCCAGGACACCCTTTGGAGCAAAAGATGTCAAGGAACTGGGTATGTACTGGGTCAGCCTCAAGTGGCCTCAAGTGGCTATGACTGTTGATGGCTCCAGGATAGCAGCGGTAGTCACAGGCCTAGGAAGAACAGTCAAGGTCCTTCCAAAATGGAATGGACCACATGGCTCTTCACAATGACACTGGCATATATGGTGCCTTTAAAAACATAAGTGCGAGCTGGACGTGGTGGCGCACGCCTTTAATGCTAGCACTCAGGAGGCAGATCTCTGGGAGTTCAAGACCAGCCTAGTCTATAAACTGAGTCCAAGACAGCCAGAGATACACAGAGAAATCGTCTCAAAACACTAAAAAAAAAAGTTATGGGGACCAAATCAAGAGTCCTAGGCATTCTACATCCCCATAGTAGCAATAATGACTCACAGACTAACTGAATTTCCAACCAGGATATACACTCATGAGCTGTAAGGGCACTGGGGAAAAGTTGGTGCATGTGTGTATTTCTGTGACTGAACTAAAAGCTTCACACATCACAGTGGGAAATTATCAGGAAAGGGTATGTCAAAGAAGGTCAGCAGGTACTGGGGAGGCTGAGCTGTAAGGGAGACATGTTAAGTAAACAACTTCTGTGGCTATGAAAGAAAGACAGCGTACGAATGTGTGCTGAAGCAGCACTGTGTGGTCAGAAAGAAAAACTGCCGAGCCCTGTGTGCAGACATGACTGCAAGTTAATATACTGTGAATTAACTCTACCTAAATCCAACTTCATGACAATTTATCACATCCCAAACTGGACATTTCAGAAGAGTAGCCCAGCATCTTGCAGTTAACTAAGTAATGTCAGTCCCAGGCCCGGCAATGCCACCTGACGTTTATCCTTCTGCTCTACTGTTTACAGTGGTGCCTTCATTCCTGAGTTTGGATCCATACCATGGCCACCTGGCTGCTATCCATAGAGCATCCCTTTTGGAATTTTTCTCAGAAAGATGACAATTTTTTTTTTTTTTTTTTTTTGTTTTTCAAGACAGGGTTTCTCTGTGTATCCTTGGATGCCCTGACTCACTTTGTAGACCAGGCTGGCCTTGAACTCACAGAGATCCACCTGCTTCTGCCTCCTGAGTGCTAGGATTAAAGGCGTGCACCACCATGCCCGGCTGAGAATGCAACTTTTCTAAAACCCCAGCAAACTCTCCTGAGTTTCATCTGAACCAGTTCTGTGTTCTGGAAATGTGTAGACTGGCTCAGGCAGCAGTTACCTAACTGGTACTTTGTAATGGGAATTACACTCGTTTGTGAGGTATGTAAGTTAAGGCCCACTTCTGCAGACGTGGCTGAGTCAGCTTCAATACAAGAAAACAGCCAATAAAAATGACTGTGAGGAAGAACTTAGAAGAGCTGTGTGAAGATTAGATTAATACCCTCTAATGACGCCTGGCCTTTTCCTTTAAAGGTTCTTAGAAATAGATCTTAAGAAGAGACTTGAAGAGAATACAGGTAGATGGGGAGGAGATCCAAATGCAACCTAGGAAAAGGGTTCAAAGTGAAGTGGAAAAGACAGCAGGTATCAGTGTAGCAGAGGGGAGCTAAACCAGTGATTTCTTTGGTCTCCTAAGTTTACCATTTCTAAGAGCCAATGAGGGCCAAACTTGTCCATCTCTCTACCTGACTATGACCCTAAATGTTCAGTGGCTCCCAGCTTTGTACCAAGTGGCTCACCCCAGAATTCAAGTCTGGATCTATCTTAGACTCAGGTTCATTTTGTAAGTATCGGTGCTGGGGACTGAATTTAGGACCTCATGTATACTAAACTCAACCAATGAACTATATTCCCAGTCACTTAGGCGTTTCTAAAATATTTTTTTTCCTCAAAAACAGGGTTTCTGTGTAACAGCTCTGGCTGTCCTGGACCAGCTTTGTAGACCAGGCTGGCCTTGAACTCACAGAGATCCGCCTGCCTCTGCCTCCCAAGTGCTGGGATTAAAGGCGTGCGCCACCACGCCTGGCTCTAAAATATTATGTTATACAAATCCATGCTCCACCTGAACTACACTTTGGTTGTTCCACAATGACCCTACACACCTGACACCCTCCTGCCTCCATGGAGACATTGCCTTTGCTTTGAATGTTTTTTTTCTCTTAGAATATTTCATCTTGTAAGTTAAGTTCAAATGCTGTTCTCTGATAAAGCCTTCAGCTGTCCTTTCATGCTCATGTGCTCAGTTCTCTCAGCAGATTCACTAGGCCTGGGTACTTGTTTTTGCCTGACATGGTTAGATCCACTAGTGCGGAGGCTGTGCGCTGCTCCCTTGTCTCCTCACGGTCCATGCTCATGCTTTATGTGCTCTCACCAAAATATAAACCGAAAAACAAAAATCAAAGGTGTGTACTATGCGCAGGCATGACTAGGGAAGGCACTGGTTAGCATTAGCGCTATTGCAATAGGATGTGTGCTCACTGGTGAGGATCTGTTGATGGATCTGAATCAAATTATCAGCTCCCATTCTGTTCATCTTTTCTTCTCAGAACGGTATCTTGCCAAAGCCCTTGCCTAACTAGGCTTTGAATTCATATATGGGTGACTTTCTCCTGCCAAAGCAAAGAATTGAGATGATTTAATGAAATAGTTCACAGATTCAGGGATAGGAGGAAAAAAAACCAACCATAGCTGCCTTTAAAATTACTGAGCCATTTCGGTTTTATTCTGGCATCATAAAAGTACTGTCATCTCAATTCTTTGGTAGCTTTCAAAATTTATTTTCCATGTCTCATAAAACAAACACACACACACACACACACACACACACACACACACACACACACACA
>CAJQZJ010032188.1:306637-342112 GCA_907164525.1 Lophiomys imhausi | reverse complement strand
ACACACACACACACACACACACACACACACACACACACACACACACACAAACACCTTTTTGGGAGCTGGGGAGATGGCTCAAATTGTTAATTACAAGCAATGTGGACCTAAATTTTACCTCCAGCACCCACATAAAAGCTTGGCACATGACTGCAATCCCAGTGCTGAACAGGAGGATGGTCCCTGGGACTTGCTGCCTAGCCAGTCTAGCAAAATCTGTAAGCTCCAGGTTCAGTGGGAGACCCTATTTCAAATATAACACAGAAAAATAATCTTTTATGTTGCAACCAAGGTTAGTTGTGCATATGTGTTCTTCTATTCACTCCTTCAACAAGTAGGTACAGATCCCCCACATAGCAAGTATTATTCTAGATAGAGCACATTACTGAATTAAGACAAGGAGCAGAGGGAGGAAAACCAACCTCTTCACCCTTGAAGACTTATATACTAGAATAGAATGTAAACTAAATACACATACAGTCAGAGAACACTCATGAAACTAAAGCGCCAATTAACACATGCAGTACACTTTTTATTTAATGCTGATAACAATGCATTAAACCATTAAGCTGCCTTTTCAACTCATAAACAGGCTGTCTTGTACTTTAAAAAATGCTGGCCTGAACAAGTATAACCAGTTAGTTGTGTGCTGTTCCTTTATGTTGTTATTTTGTTTTTGCTTTCTGAGACAGGATTTCTGTGTGTAGCCCTGGCTGTCCTCGCCAGGCTAGCCTCAGAGATCTGCCTGCCTTTGCCTCCTCAGTGCTGGGATTAAAGGCGAGCATCACCACTGACTGGTGCAGTTCCCATCCTATAGATGGCATGGCATACAAAAAGGTCAGGTGATTTACTTAAGTTCACTAGCCATGATCCCAGAGAAACTACACTGCAATTTCCCCTCAGGGCTTCAACTGAGTCCAATTCTATCTTTAACACTGCAGTTTCATCCCTGAAACTCATTTTTTCCATCTTAATTTTTGGAGAGGGAGGGTTGGAGGTAGGGAGCAGAGTCTCATTCTGCAGCCCAGGCTGGCCTTGAACTCATAATGATTCTCCTGGCTTACCTGAGTGCTAAGGTTACAGGCATGAACCACCACTGGGCTTGACTGCAATTCTGACCTTTGTCTCCCATGCCAGTTATGTCCCCTACATACTTCTAACCCTATGCAGACTACAGTGTACTCCATGATGCCTCTTTTGTGCCATACTGTTTGCTTCATGAGTAAGAATAGGATCCTCAACAATGTCATCTCCCCATATGTAGATTTCTGTCTTTTTGTCCCTCAAGCACAGTACATGCCAGAGTAGGTATTAATAGATACACATAGCCGGGCGTGGTGCTGCACACCTTTAATCCCAGTACTCGGGAGGCAGAGGCAGGCCAATGTTTGTGAGTTTGAGGCCAGCCTGGTCTACAGAGTGAGTTCCAGGACAGCCCATAGTGCTACACAAAGAAACCGTATCTGGAAAAAAAAAAAAAAAGACAGACACAGAAATGAGTGCGTTACACAGTGAGAAGCCCTCTTACTTAGTGGGATGGCATCGTGAGCATGACAGAACCTAGAATCACCTTCGAGATGAGCCTCTGGGCATGCCCTGGAGAACTACCTTGACAGCATGAAGAGGTGGAAGACTCACCCACTCTGAGTGGCACCACTCCCTGCTAGAACGCCAGCCTGTATGAAGGACGGAGCAGCGGCAGCCATCTTTGTTCTCTATTGCACTAGCTGGGATATGACCAACTGCTTCAAGCTCCTCCTGCCTTGATCTCCCTACAGTGATGGGCTGTCTGCAACTGTGAGTCAACATCAGCCCTTTCTCCCCTAAGTTGTTTGCAGCAGGGTATTTTATCTCAGAGATAGGAAAGGAAAGCAGGCACCTAGACTACAAAGTCAGAGTAGCAAAGGCTTCAACAGTAGAAAAATGTGCACACATTTATAGAGACAAAGGTCAGGATTGCGGTCCAGCCCAGCTTGATCTTCGTAACATCGGAAGATACGCGAAAGATACGGAACCGTGTCAGTATGCCAGGGACCACACTGAACAGAGACTTAGTGAGATTCAGGAAAATGAAGATGACTAGGACGAGGTCCAAGGAGAAGCTGGACAGGCTTTTGAAAGGACAGGAGCAAGAAGGTCCCCAGGCCAGCAGCAGACACGAGAGTGCCATCCTGCCGTGAGGAGCAGCATCATAACTGGGAGAGTTCCATCTTACTCCAGTGCAGAAATCAGCTCAAGTTCCTAAGAAGCACAGACTCTTCTAGACCTGGTCACTACTGCTTCACCATGGCAGGAAAACACCTACAGGAAACTATCAGAGGAGAGTGAAACTGTAGCTGAATATTCACCCAGCTGAAAATGTTGTCTAAACTCTCCCAATACCAGAGAAGATGGAGATGCAAGACACGGAGTTACATGGGGTTGTGAGGATCGAGGTTCTGCTTCTCAGTGGACAACACATCCATACCTTTTAAAATCCCCAGCTTCACTCCTCGAGAACAGAAAATACCAGGATCGTTACAAAACAACCCCCTTATAAAATATAATTTAGATCATAACATTTTTTTGTGCAAGATGTGTTATAGAACTCTCTAGCCCATGCTTCTCACCCCGTCAGACTCTCATTCTGTAGGGCACAGGCGGCCGTGGGAAGCACATAAATGAGCCTCAGTCTTGGTAACAGTTGGCCCTGGTGAACAGCCTGGTTAGCCTATGTCTTTTTTATTTAAAATAACTTAAAAAGCCTTAATCTGCCTAATTCTAAGTTTTCAATTAGATAAAAATAGAAAGTAAAATCACTCAAGCACACTACCTATGTAGCAACATGAAGTGAGAAAACACACACATTTAAAGCCAGCATATTACTTCAGCTGCTCTTCAAATCAGGGTTTAGTCACATCATTTATACAAGCATTTATTTGGAAAAGATTTAAGATTGGTTGGTAATTTAGTCTGGTTTGGAGTTTTCCTTTAAAATTCAGAGTAGAACTAAGAATTAGCTTAGAGGGTATTTTTAGATAGGTTGTTTCTTAACACACAGGAGACCACAAATAAGCGTGTACAACTATTGTTCACATTTTAAAAAAGCATCCTCATTTCTTTAAAGTTAGGACTATTAATGGCTCTCTTTTTTGTTTTTTGAGGCAGTCTCATATACCTTAGACTGTTCTCAAAATCACCGCGTAGGCAAGGATGGCTTTGAACTTCTGATCTTCCTCCTGCTTGTTTCTCTAGTGCTGAGATTCAGTGCTGAGATTAGAGGCGTATGCCATCAGAGCTTGTCTGAGCAGAGCTGGGGTCAGACCCAGGGCTTGCTTCATGCATGACACATTCAGTCCAGCTTGTTGAAGGTGGTGCAGATTTTACGAATCTAAGCAATTCTGAGTCTGAGAGTGAAGTTAAATGGCAGCACAAAAATGTTAGTCGTGGCCAGCGCAACCAACCCCTCCGCCGATACCGTTTCCCAGGTTCTCGCACCTTAGTCCCCCTTCTTTTCTCACTCTCACTTATTCCTTCCTTTAAAGAAACAAAAACTAAATCCTCCAAAATTCTGAAAGTCAGAGTCTGTACAGAGTCGAGTGAGAGCTTTGATATTTGATATTATAAGGTCCCTTTATCACACAGTTTCTTCATTCTGGATCAAGGCGAGGTAGAACAGGGAGAATAAGATTCCCAAATGCAGAGTCTTGAGTTATGAAGTATCCAGATGAATGTGCATGAGCATGCTGAGAAAGAGTAAAGGAGTAAAACAAACAACATCAGTTAAGTATTAAGAGTCACAAATTTTCAACCAAGGCATTAAAATTCCTCATCCTTTCTGAATTCCTAAGATCTAACTTGTTTATAAAACAGCATTACTGCTAACTTTGTTTACTCAGACGGACAATAACACAATTCAGACTAACACACTGCATCAGGCCCTCATTCAGCAACTCTCCCATCAGCAAACTTGATTGCCTTGTTCTCTGGAGTGAGAAAAAGCAGCAGCAAAGGTCATGAGACAAAAAGCCTGAGAAAGAGGAACAGCTTCAGAAGGGTGGAGAACAGTGACCACTGATGATTAAAACCCACCCACCATGAGACAATTTTGGAATGCAACTAATTTAAAAACTATCAGTAGAGGCTAGAGAGATGCCTCAGTGCTTAAGAGCACTAGCTCTTCTTCCAAAGGTCCCGGGTTCAAATCCCAGTACCCACATGGCAGTTCACAACTGTCTGTAATGGCCAGGCGTGGTGGCGCACGCCTTTACTCCCAGCACTTGGGAGGCAAAGGCAGGCAGATCTCGAGTTCAAGGCAACCTGGTCTACAGAGTAAGTCCATGATAGCCAAAGATACAGAGAACCCGTGTCTCAAAAACAAACAAACAAAAAGGCTGTTTAATCATTTAGTCAGTGAGATGATCTTTATGATGCCCTTTCTATTTCTGGCAATTACACTAAACCGTGCACATTTTAATTTTTTTGAGTTTTATGTGATTGGGTTTTGCTACATAGCCTAAAGCTGGCCAAGAACTCAAGCTCTCCCATGTTCACCCTTGAAGTGCTGATACTGCATGGACTATACAGATAACCCATGAAAAAAGGATGTTTCATGCAAGGCCTCTGGGAATCGTAGATTATCCAAGATGAAGCTAACACTAAAACTATTACTTTGAAGAATAACGTCTCCAAGCTGGAGCATCACATTCATAGCATAAATGTAAGCGCCTTTAGATATTTTTGATGCAAGTAGTGCAGACTATTAAGAAGATACCCAAATAGTAAACCAGGAAGACAATCAGACAAAGTGACGTGAAAACTTTGAAGATATATACGGTACTATTAAACTAGCTAGTTCAATTTTCTAGATCATTCTGTGCAAATATTTCTGTGGTTAAGAAATCCCTTAGCAGCCGGGCGGTGGTGGCGCACGCCTTTAATCCCAGCACTTGGGAGGCAGTGGCAGGTGGATCTTTGCGAGTTCGAGGCCAGCCTGGTCTACAAAGTGAGTCCAGGACAGCCAGGGCTACACAAAGAAACCCTGTCTCGAAAAACCAAAAAAAAAAAAAAAGAAATACAAGAAATCCCTTAGCAAAGCACAGCAGAGAATCAATCATGACTGCACTAACACCATAAAAGATACTTTCATTACTACTGTACTGGTCCTTCAATCCCTCTGGGCAGGAGTGAACATCGCAAACCACTGCAAGTATGTGTGGAATGAGTTTATTGGTTATTACTCCACTGAGACACAGAGTAAGTACTGAGCTGGCTTCTGGAACCTGGGACTCCCCAGTAAGTACTGAGCTGGCTTCTGGAACCTGGAACTCCCCAGTGAGACCACACTTCACTGGATGTCAGCTCACTTTGCTCACCTGCAGAGCTGCCTTCTGCTGCGCTGCAATGTGCTGCTGCTCAGCATGGTCCCGGAAGTCCTTATTAAGAGAGGGTCTGGACAGGGAGATGCTAAAATGGAAATCTTAGTTATTTGGTTATCCAACCCAGAGATATCCTTACCTTTTAAAAGACAATAATTATACAAGGGGATTGATTAGATTGGCACTGTTTTTATTATAGTAATTTACTTTTTAAAACTGAGGTGCAGCTAAGACATAAAAACTGTACATATTTATGGCATATGTTTTGATAACTATATACATTAAAAATTATTAAATCAGCTGGGTGTAGAAGCACACACCTTTAATCCCAGCACTCGGGAGGGAGAGGCAGGAGGATCTCTGTGATTTCAAGGCCAGCCTGGTCTACAGAGCGAGTCTACGACACCCAGGACTACATAAAGAAACCCTGTCTCAAAAAACCTATCCATCACGTAATGGTGTGATGGCCAATATTTTTATAATGAGATACAAGATCTCAGTAATTTTCAGGTACACATAGTTACTAACTAATCACCATGCTGAATAATAATCTGAAGAGATATCATCTGGTATTTTTGTTTTGTGTGTGGTGCTAAAAAATCACATGGAGATCAGTTCTATATACCATCTGAATCCTAGGGATTGATCGCAGGTTGTCAGGCTGAGAGGCAACAGCCCTCCCACCCCCCAGCCATCTCACAGACCCTGTGTATTTTTATAGGAATAAAAAGAATTTCTAAGCTGAACATGGTGGTGTATTCCTATAATATCAGCATATCATTGGTGGGCACAAGGGAATCTTGAGTTCCAAGCCAGCCAAAACTACACAGCAAATGGTATTTCATAAAACTTAAATGAAAGAACTCCCCCTCCTCTTCCCATTATCTATATTAACCTATGAAGCCCATGTTATTTGTATGAGATTTCAAGTAATCTATTACATAGATTTCATAATGTATAGCCCCCCTATTTTTTAATTATATTTGATGTACCTCAGTCTATCATCCTCCTTACTAATGTTATTATTCTATTCTTTTGTTTGTTTTTGTTTTTTGAGACAAGGTTTCTCTATGTAGCCTTGGCTGTCCTGGAACCAGCTCTGTAGATCAGACTGGCCTTGAACTCACAGAAATCCACTTGCTTCTGCCTCCCTAGAGCTGGGATTAAAGGTATGCACACCATACTGGACATTAGCATTTTTAAACCTCTTAACAAACAGCACAATGCTCATCAACACCATACTTCATTGTCTGTATGATAACTGAACTTATGATAACCATGTTCCACACAGGCTGAACAACTATGAATTTAATAAACTGAGAGCTGCTTATTCATGAGAGTCTAAAGTACCTACTAGATAGTTGGCTCTGTGCTGAGCACTGGGGCTATACAGATATGCAGACAAATCTCAGAGAACAGCAGTTGTGATGAAATATAACACACATGATGTAACCGGAATGAGCACACTATGAACACACTTAGGAATTTGGTGAGGGAAGCTTGAAGTATAGACCTAATTCTAACAGTAACGAGACTTCCGGAAAGTTTGAGGCAGGGCTTCTCCCTGTATGACTAATAATGGTGTCTCCAAACAACAGTCAATACCTAGCTCCAGGGTGACTTGTTGAAGATTGGTTCTGCATAAGTAATTTTCTTTTCTCTTTGTCCAGTTCAGCCAAAATCGCAACTCTATTTTTATTTTGAAAACCTAAAAGAAAAGAAGGGAGGGGGAATAAGAAGCATTTTAGACCCAAGCTATGTAGAAACCAGGAAATAAAATTTCTATTCTTTAACACAGTCATGAATTCACTGGTAAATTCTTTCTCCCTACTGGCCATTTCCCAGCAACTTTAAGACCATAATACATTAATTATCTGATGTGATGGCACACATCTATAGCTGGGATCTATAATCCCAGCACTTGAGAGGTGGGATTCAAGGCCAGCCTGGGCTACATGAGACCCTATCTCTTTAAAAAAAAAACAGTGGGGTACACCAGGCGGTGGTGGTGCACGCCTTTAATCCCAGCATTTGGGAGGCAGAGGCAGGCAGATCTCTGTGAGTTCGAGGCCAGCCTGGTCTACAAAAGCGAGACCAGGACAACCAGAGCTGTTACACAGAGAAACACTGTCTCAAAAAACAAAAAGAAAAAACAAACAAACAAACAAAACAATGGGGTGGCCAGGTGTGATGGCACATCCCTTTAATCCCAGCACTCAGGAGGCAGAGGCAGGAAGAACTCTGTGAGTTCAAGGCCAACCGGGTCTACAAAGTGAGTCCAGGACAGCCAAGGATACACAAAGAAACCTTATCTCAAAAAATCAAAAACAGCCGGGCGGTGGTGGCGCACGCCTTTAATCCCAGCACTTGGGAGGCAGAGGCAGGCGGATCTTTGTGAGTTCGAGACCCACCTGGTCTACAAAGCGAGTCCAGGACAGCCAGAGATATTCAGAGAAACCCTGTCTTGAAAAAAAAAAAAAAAAATCAAAAACAATGGGGTGGGGGGATTATCTCAGTTGGTACTGTTTAGCAAACATGCACAAAATCTTAGATTCAGCCTCCAGTATGTATGAACTAGATGACGTGGTGCACACCTACACCTGTGAGACAGGGGCAGCAAGATCAGAGTTCAAGGTCCTCATCTGCCTATGCAACACATTCAAGGCCAGTCTGGATGACAATCTGACTTAAAAAAAAAAGGCTCAATAATGACAGCATACACCTTTAATTCTAATGCTTTCAAGAGGCAGTAGCAGGTGGATTTCTGCTGAGTTCCGGGCCAATCAAGGTTAATTCAGCATTAAAACAAAGGGGGGGTGGGAGAAAGAGGTAGAGAATCCCGAGATGGCTCAGCAGTTAGGAGCACTGGCTACTCTCCCAAAGGACCTGGGTTCAATTCCCAACACTCACATAGCAGCTCACTGTTCTGTTACTCCAGTTCCAGGATATCTGGTGCCATCTTCTGACCTCTTGACCTCTGGAGGCACCAGGCATGCACATGGTGCACAGACATACATGTAAGCAAAGCACCCATATGCATAATATTGGTTTTAAATATAAAATCAAAACAAAACAAACACACATCCCAAAAAGCATAGTAGACGGATACATAGGCAAAATGAAAGTAATGAGGGCTTTTAAGATTTATTTATTTATTTGTCTTTGCTGTAGTGGGACCTGGGCCTCGTGCACACCAGGCGGGCACTTTACCACTAACTACAATCCCATCATGAAGACTCTGGCCTAAACAACCCTACTCACCGCCCTATCCCAACACTCAAGAGGCAGAGGCAGGCGGATCTTTGTGAGTTCAATGCTAGCCTGGTCTACAGTGTGAGTCCAAGACAGCCAGGACTACACAGAGAAACCTTGTCTCGAAAAACACAAAACAAAACAAAAATAATTTTACTCATCAAGGTATGGGTTGCAGTATTTGTTTTGAACAAAATTTGGGGGCCCAAAATATTGCACAGCCAAGGTGTGCAGATTCTTTCATGAGGAAAAAAGCATTAAGCATACTCAGATCATCCCAGCACTCAGAGAGGCAGAGGCAGGCGGATCTTTGCGAGTTCAAGGCCAGCCTGGTCTACAAAGTCAGTCCAAGACAGCCAGGGCTCTGTTACACAGAGAAACACTGTCTCGAAAGAAAAAAAAAAAAAGGCATTCATAGATATTGGCCTAACCAGACAAAGTAACTTGTAGTTCTGAATTTTACCAGGCACCAGCAACCTGGCTGTGGCCAGAAGTTTGGGGAAATGTCTATGGCATGTCCACTTTAGAATTTATTCTCCCCATTTTCTATATCTGTTCCTGTTACTCATTTTGAATAACTGAACATGGCAGTACATTCTGGTATTTCTAAAAAGATGGTTTATGAGCTTTCCAGACAATTCTGCATCCTAACTCTAAATCCCTTTCCTGCTGACATACTCCCTGAGGAAAATAAGGCACCAACATCAGCTGTCATGTCGCTGAAATACCCTTCCCTTTCCCAGGTGGGTCGGGCAGGCCAAGAATGAAATGCACCGGTACGGTGAGCTTATCTCAAGTGTGCCAGAAACAGGTCAGGGTAGTTTTGTATGTAGCAGGAACCTGCACTGTTCTCCAATGTCACTGCTTGGTCATACAAGAGCACAGCAAGCTCATAATGTCACCGGTTGTTCGGTCTAACTTATAAAGCCTCTATCTCACAGTACAGATGCACACAGAGCGGAGCATGATGACCCACACCTTGGGGGTACGCAAATTTGGGCGGTGGAAGCAGCAGGGTCAGGAGCCTGTTCAAGGTTCAAGACTATCTTCAGTGCATAGAAGATGTTGAGGCCAGCCTGAGCTACATCAGACCCTGTTACCAAAAAAGAAAGAGAGAAAAGATACAAACTGGACTTTAAAAGACAAAGAAGCCAGTTTAAGCCAACCAGACTTTCAATCTAAATATTAAAAATAGAAGTCAAGTTCGGTAGAGCGGTACACACCTTTAATCCCAGCACTTGGGAGGCAGAGGAAGGCAGATCTCTGTGAGTTGGAGGCCTGCCTGACCTACAGAGTGAGACCAGGATGGCCAGTCAGAGCTACAGAGAAACCCTGTCTCAAAAAAAAAAAAAAAACAAATAAACAAAAAAAAGAGACAACAGTCAACCAGGTGTGATGGCCCATACCAACTCAAGAGCTCAAACACAAAAGCTGCTAGGAATTCAAGGCCAACCTGGAATTCTAGTAATGAGTGAATTCTAAGCCAGCATTAGCTAAAAATAAACAGACAGGGAGAGGGAGACAAGAGGAGGAGCTACACAGCATCGTAACTGACAGGTGACTCAGGGTGACCATTAGCTGTTGAAATTCCTAGGTGCTTTTACTGTGGAGGGTCTACACTATCTGACAACTAACATTTTAAAATAAGTCCACATCCAGCACTGAAATGTTCCTTCTTAGAAAGTTTCTGAGCCGGGCATAAATGCCTTTAATCCCAGCACTTGGGAGACAGAGGCAGGCGGATCTCTGTGAGTTCCAGGCCAGCCTGGTCTACAGAGTGAGTTCCAGGACAGCCAGGGCTGTTACACAGAGAAACCCTGTCTCGAAAAGCCAAAAAAAAAGAAAGTTTCTGAAAGGATTTTTGTTTTGCCTTTGCTTCATAACCATATAATACTCCAGAATCCTTTCAAATTAAAGAAATATCAAGTTTACAGATCATGTTCAAATTTAATGAAAATGTAAAGACTATTATAGTTGAAACCTTAAACCAGGTATAGAAATGATAATACTTTAATCCCAGGCAAGACTTGAAAGGCAGGGCCAGCACCGTCACAGCCTGGAGGCCAGCCTGCTCTACACCTTCGTTTAAAGCAACCCAGCAAGACATCTTGAAACAAGAAAAACGAACACTTTGTTTAGGTAAAAATTCCTTCCTTCCTTCCTTCCTTCCTTCCTTCCTTCCTTCCTTCCTTCCTTCCTTCCTTTTTTTTGAGACAAGGTCTCATGTAGTAGACTGAAGATGATCTTGGATTTTTGATCTTCCTGCCTCCATGTTCCAAGTGGTGAGGATACAATTAAAAGCTACCAACCATGTGTGAGTGCCAAAGTTATATTTTAAGTTTTAATCTACTGATCCATAAAACAAAGTGCCTCTAACCTATAAGTCCCTTGCCCAAGGACAGATAGTTCGTGAGATGTTAGAAATTACTGTTCTTATAACAAGCCACATGTCTTCACTTCCTTAAAGAAGTTTGGTTGACCTATCCGCACCAGATGTGCTTGATCATACTTAGGGGGAGGTATGTAAGCAGGAGGTGCGACAGAATGTGTGCTTGCTTTGGGAAATATGTAGCCTTGTTGATTTGCCTTCATAAACATGAAAAAAAAACAAAAAAAAAAACATGAAGTCAACATAGCTCGTGGACATTTTCTGGGAACCCCAGAATGGATTGGGCCAGAGTCTATCATGTATTTAATTGAAGGTTGCTTCAAATTTGTGGTAGAGGTCTTTTTGTTTGTTTGTTTTTTCGAGACAGGGTTTCTCTGTGTAGCCCTGGCTGTCATGGACTCACTTTGTAGACCAGGCTGGCCTTGAACTTGCAAAGATCCACCTGCCTCTGCCTCCCAAGTGCTGGGATTAAAGGCGTGCACCACCACCGCCCGGCTGTGGTAGAGGTCTTATTCTTGCCTGATGGGTGGGAGGACCTGACTTACTCTATTTTAGATAAAGCCTCCATCTTGAGTCTGGTCAGAGGCTAAAGTTTGAAGGAAAAAGGAGGGGGGGCTATAAGGTAATCCTTCCTCCTTCAAGATCGGGACCAATCAGAATCATACACATACTTCTCACAATTGACACCAGCCAATCCCAACGAGGGTCAGTCACATAGCCACAACTAGAATTCCCCTAAGTGCCTTAAAAGGAGCTTGTGAGCTTCTCTCCAGGTTGTTGTCATTTTGGTTGACCCCAGCATGCTGGTTGTTCTGCAGAATAAATGCTTTGTTTTTGCATACTATTTGAGTAAAGGTCTCCTTCAGTAATTCTTGGACTCTTACAATGGGATTAACACATATCTGGTGCTGTATTAGATTAGATTAGAATCAATATCAAATTCAGGCCCAAGAACCTGGGAAGCAAATGTTCCACCAACTGACCTACATCTATCCACATGACTCATTCTGAGATGGTAGTTTATCTCAAACTTCAATTTTATTGTCACAGTTAAAGAAAATGAAACTTAAGGTTCCAGAGTTTGGGAACAGCACACAGAAGCTCTGGAATTCCAAGATTAGATCTGAATGTTGGCTGTTTCTGTCTTGTTGCTCAAGATGGCCTCAGAGTCACTGTAGCTTTGATGTCTCCAAACCCCTGATTCTCCTGCCTCCACTTCCAACATATTGGGATTACAGGCAAGTTCATTTAATGAACTTCCCTAATTAATTTCTTTCTTGAGAAGAATTAAGTCCTGTTATCTCACACAGAAGCCCTCTTTTGAGCTTTATAAATGCTCCCTCTCACAGGGCATGGTAATCCCTGGGAGACAAAGGCAGGCACATCTCTATGAACTCAAGGCCAGCCTGGTCTACATAGCAAGTTCCAGGGCAGTCAGGGATACATCATGCATGAGCCTCTGTCTCAAATCCAAAAGAGGGGTGGGGATGGGGAGGAAACCTCCTTCTTCCTACCCCCACCAAAGCAATCACCCTTGGTGTCCCTAAAGTAGTTCCCCTCTCAACTCTCTTTAACTCAGGCAATGCTGTCTCTTCCACATAACACACTTTAGCTTAGTGTCCACCTCTAGGCAGCCAAGAGTACCTTCAGAAGCAAAGTGCATGTAGGTTTTCATTTTCTGAGCTTGCTTTAGCCCTCTAAAATGTATCCTTCCTTTTTAATCTAAAATCTAAATTGGGTATAGTGGAAACACCTTTAATTCCAGGCAGATCTGAGTTCCGAAGTCAGCCTAGTCTACATACACATAGTGATTTTCAGGCCAGCCAAGTTCACACAGTAAGACTCTGCCTCAAAAATAAAATAAAACAAACAAAACACAAAAAACACGATCTAATATTTGAGTATGAATTTTGAGCAAACTATTTACATTATGAAACTATACCAAAGCCAACAAATACTATTTAAGTACTATTAATTGCTTACTTCTAACTTGAAACTTAAGGCAAACTAGGTATCCCGTCTGGTTATATGAGGCAAAGTCTTTCTCATTTTCTCTTATCATCAGAATTAATACAAACTCAATGGTAATACCTATGGTTTCATGCTATAACTTAAGTGCCTGTGTTCACACTCAGAAGCACAAAGCATATTATATTATCTCATATACAGTAAAAACTATTTAATACCCTCATCTCTGTCAAATACAATTTTCTTAGAAAGAAACAGTACACTAACATGTTTTCACTTTAGAATGATAGTTTTATCTCATTCACAATTACATATTCTCATCTTTACATTCACAGAAATATTTTACTCCCATGTTTTCCTTTGTCACTAAAAGTTCAAGTAAGCAAATCTCAAAGTGTATCTAGAGCCCAAGAGCTGACAGTCACTTTCTCTTACCAGCTCTATCAGACTTAGACTAACTGAAATTCTTTTTATTTCTAAAACAAAAGAACAAAAACTATTCTGCATAATAGTAAAGTTATAGATGACTTATTTCTCTCTCTCTCTTTTTTTTTTTTGGTTTTTCAAGACAGGGTTTCTCTGTGTAGCCCTGGCTGACCTAGACTTACTTTATAGACCAGGCTGGCCTTGAACTTTGCCTGCCTCTGCCTCCCAAGTGCTGGGATTAAAGGCGTGCGCCACCACCGCCCGGCTGACTTATTTCTCTTTTTAAAAAGTTTCCCTTAAATTAATGGTTCTCAACCTTCCTAATACTGTGAACCTTTAATACACTTTCTCATGTTGTGGTGACCCCTAACATAAATTTTCTTGCTCCTTCATAGCTGTAATTTTTCTACGGTTATGAATCATAAAATAAGTATCTGATATGCTACCCTTGTGAAAGGGTTGTTTGAACCCCCAAAGGGGTGGTGACCCACAGGATGAGAACCACTGCCTTAAAGAAAACTTTTTAAAAGTGTGCGTGCGTGCGTGCGTGCGTGCGTGTGTGTGTGTGTATGTGTGTGTACACCTGCATGCCAGTTCACGTGGAGGCCAGAAGAGGCCACTGAATTCCCTGGAATTTAAATTATAGGAAGTTCCCACACCCAATGTGGGTCCTAGGAACTGAGTTCTGGTCCTTTAGAAGAGCAGTTCTTAACCACTGAATCACCTTCCCAGCTCCAATAATCTACTTCTCAACTACACTGACTATATACTGCTTTTAAAACAGGAGTTTTAGCCAGGTGTGGTGGCGCACGCCTTTAATCCCAGCACTTGGGAGGCAGAGGCAGGTGGATCTCTGTGAGTTCAAGGCCAGCCTGGTCTACAAATCTAGTCCAGGACAGTGTGGGCTACACAGAGAGACCCTGTCTCAAAAAAAACCAAAACCCAAAAACCAGGAGTTTTAGGGGCTAGAGAGATGGCTCAGTGGTTAAGAGCACTGGCACAGAGAACCTGGGTTCAATTCCCAGCACCTACATGGCAGCTCACAACTGTCTGTAACTTCAGTTCCAGGGGATCCAACACCCTCACAGAGACATACATTCAGGCAAAACATCATTACATATAAAATAAAAATAAACAATTTTTTTAAACCTCAAAAAATATTATACAAAACAGAACAGGACTTTCCAGCCCTGTATTTATTCTCTTTAAAAGGTACAGATACAACATTTTAGGAGAGTTCTCATAAAAAATATTATACAAAACAGGACTTTCCAGCCCTGTATTTATTCTCTTTAAAAGGCACAGACAAAACATCTCAGGAGAGTTCTCACGACTCACTGACACACACCAGTGAGTGCTCAAGACCGTGGCACGCCTTACAATACAAGCCTGAAAGATGCACTTGTCCCTCTACTAAAACTCAGAATTAAGTAGGGCTCAAATAGGATCCTTTACAACCAGGTACGCGCACCCAGAGTGACTCCACATCAACAGCACCCATCTGATCTCGACGTCTTCCAATTACCACTATTCTGAGAAAACTATGGAATCAGTTTCCACTCCTTCCAAGTACATTACACAGGCTCTCTCTGGAACCAGGTTGGACTGATCCAGCTGCCACATTTACCAATAAGGAAGAACTGGGACACCATTCAAGGTTCAGAAGAAATAGGAGGCAGGCTAGAAGCTTCAATGGGAACAGGTGCTTGCCACACCGGCCTGGGAACCTGGGTTCAACACTGGGTCCCACATAAAGGTGGAAGGAGAGAACAAATTCTATAAAGCTGCCTTCTGACCTCCACATGTACACCAGGGCACACATGCCTACATAAACACACGCGCCTTAGACAAATTCTACTTTGATGGTCTGCCTCTGCATATCGAATTTCTCCAAAAAAGGTAAAGTTCTCAAGATACAATTTATCAACTTATGAATCACATAATTACTGAAAACCTACCAAATGTTCCACACTACACTGGATTGTGAAAAGTAAAACTTCAGTGACTTCCAAAAGTTTATCAAATTTAGAAATCCTTGTAACTACTATACTATGGAAGACTGCTAGATCTGAAAGAAGGTTAGTATTTGTTTTTTTTTTTTTTTTTTTTTTTTTGTTTTTTTAAAACATTCGACAAGGGCCAGTTGGTTTAAGGCTTGCTGACAAGTCTGACAACCTGAGTTTGATCCCAGGGCACATATGGTGGAAGGAGAGGACCAATTCCTGTAAGTTTGTCTCCTGACTTCCACACACATGCAAGCACAAATCATATCAAAACAAAACAAAACGGTATTATGTGTATAGGTAGGTGTTCTGGCTGCATGTGTATCTGTGCACCACATGTTTACCTGGTGCCTGAGGAAGCCATATGAGGGCATAAAATCCCCTGAAACTGGAATTATGAGGTGCCACATTGGTGCTGGGAATTGAACCCAGGTCTTCTGAAGGAGTAGCCACTACTCTTAGCCAATGAGCCACCTTTCTAGTACCTAATTTTTAAATCATTAAAATAATTAAAAAAGAGGCTGGGCATGGCAGTGCATGCACAACTTTAATCCCAGCACTCGGGAGGCAGAGGCAGACTGATCTCTGTGAGTTACAGGTCCAGCTTAGTCATGAAGGGACTCCAGGACAGCAGGACTGTTACACAGAGAAACCCTGTTTCAAAAAAACAAAATAAGGAGGGCTGGAGAGGTGGCTCAGAGGTTAAGAGCACTGGCTGTTCTTCCCAAGGTCCTGAGTTCAATTCCCAGCAACCACATGGTGGCTCACAGCCATCTACATTGAGATCTGCCTGGGCATATATGTAGAGCAAATACTGTATACATAATAAATAAATGAATGTTAAAAAAAAAACAAAATAAGGAAAGAAGAAAAAGAAGAGGAGTTTCTGAAAAAACAAAAATATAAATGATTTATTTATTTTGGCCCATTATTTCAGAGGTTTTGGTGCATAGCTGGCTGGATCCATTGTTTTGGGCTTGAGGCGAGACATAATTTTATGGTGGCAAGAGTATATGGCAGAGGCTGTTTATCTCATGGCAGCTAGAAAGCAGACAGAACAGGGCCAAGAGATTCAAAGCCCTCTCCCTGACCCCAAAACCCACTTCCTCCAATTACATACCATATTTTCACAGTTCTACCACCTCCTAATAGTCTTTTTAAATTTTGAATCCATCAACAGATTAAACCACTGACTAGTTAGATCCTTATGATGTCTTTTTTCTTTCTTATTTTTTTGTTGGTTTTTTGAAACAAGGTTTCTCTGTGTATCCCTGGCTGTCTTGGACTCACTTTGTAGACCAGGCTAGCCTTGAATTTATAGAGATCCGCCTGCCTCTGCCTCTGCCTCCTGAGTGCTGGAATTAATGGCATATGCTACCACACCCAGCAATTACAGCTATGAACTGCCATGTGGGTGCTGAGATATGAACCCAGGTCCTTTGGAAGAGCAGCCAGTGCTCTTAATCGCTGAACCATCTCTCCAGCCCCATCTTTATGATTTAACTTCCTCTTAAATACCCTACAAACCTACCCACTGTGCTTAAATATCCCCTAGGCTCTCTCAATCCAACCAAGCCAATAATCAAGAACACAACTGATGTTTGCCCCTGCACCACAGACACCAACAAGGCACATGTTGAGATTAAAAAAAAAAAAAAGTTTCATTCAGGTACTATATATATATTTTTTGTTTTGTTTTGTTTTGTTTTTTGTAAAATAAGAGTTCCAGGTTAGCCAGCAGTGGTGTATGATTTTAATCCCAGCAGGAGACAGGGGCACATAGATCTTTGTGAGTTCAAGGACCACCTGGTCTACAGAGCAAGTTCAAGGACAGCCAGGGCTACATGGAGAAACCCTATCTTGAAAAACAAAAACAAAAAAAAAAAAAAAAAAAAAAAAAGAGTTCCAGGACAGCCAGGTCTACACAGTGAGATCCTGTCTCAAAATAAATAAACATCAATAATTTTTTTAATCTTTTACTGAAAATCTACAAATCTATACAACATGATATGAACTCCTGCTGGTGTCTAATAGCAGCAGCCCCAAGATACCAATAGAATTCTTTTTTTTTAAGATTTATTTACTTATTATGTATACAATGTTCTATCTGCAGGTATGCTTGTAGGCCAGAAGAGGGCACCAGATTTCATGATGGATGGTTGGGAGCCACCATGTGGTTGCTGGGAATTGAACTCAGGACCTCTGGAAGAGCAGTCAGTGCTCTTAACCTCTGAGCCACATCTCCATCCCACCAAAAGAATTCTTAACAGAGTAATGAAAGGCAAATGACTGCTCCAACTACTCTTTAGATTTTGGGTGCTTCATAGTAGATCTGACCAAAAGCAACACTAATAACAGTTGTTTCTACTGCAATTGCAAAGAGAAAAGATTATCAGCAAAGTTTGTTAATAGAGCGGGATAATTTATTTATTTATTTTTTTTTGGTTTTTCGAGACAGGGTTTCTCTGTTTAACAGCTCTAGCTGTCCTGGACTCGCTTTGTAGACCAGGCTGGCCTCGAACTCACAAAGATCCGCCTGCCTCTGCCTCCCAAGTGCTGGGATTAAAGGCGTGCGCCACCACCGCCTGGCAAGCGGGATAATTTAAATTATGTTTTCATGCCAGGCGTGGTGGCTCACACCTTTAATCCCAGCACTCGAGAGGCAGAGGCAGGTGGATATCTGTGAGTTCAAGGCCACCCTGGTCTACAAAGTGAGTGCAGGACAGCCAGGGCTACACAGAGAAACTGTGTCTCCAAAACAAACAAACAAACAAAAAATAATACTGTCTAAAGACTACATTTTTTGTACCAAGTGTAGTGGTATATGTTTTTTTTTTTTTTGGTTTTTCGAGACAGGGTTTCTCTGTTTAACAGCTCTGGCTGTCCTGGAATCGCTTTGTAGACCAGGCTGGCCTTGAACTCGCAAAGATCCGCCTGCCTCTGCCTCCCAAGTGCTGGGATTAAAGGCGTGCGCCACCACCGCCCGGCTATTGTGGTATATGTTTTTAATACCAGCACTAAGGAGGCAGGCAGATCTCTATGTTGGGAGCCAGCCTGGTCTATATAGTAAGTTCCAGGCTACCAAGACCACATAGCAAAACTTTGTCTTAAAAAAAAAAAATTAGCACGGTGTGGTGGGATACATATTTAATCTCAGAACTCGGGAGGCAGAGGCAGGAGGCTCTGTGATTTCGAGGCCACCTTGGTCTACAAAGTGAATCCAGGACAGCCAGAGTTAGAAACCCTAATAAAATTTTTTTGTCTGTTTGTTTTTTGTTTTTTGGTTTTTTTTTTTTGAGACAGGGTTCCTCTGTGTAACAGCTCTGGCTGTACTGCTAAATTTTACTTTTAAGGTAAATCTGGCCTATACTTGAAAACTTGTAATTCTAACAATTAGGAGCCTGAAGCAGGAAGATCACAAGTTCAAGACATAGCCCTCAAAAAGCTTTAAGAAAAAAAAAATTCAAAAAAATTTTTGTTTTTTGAGGCAAGGTCTCTCTGTGTAACAGCCTTGGCTGTCCTGGAAATCACTATGTAGACCAGGCTGGCCGAACTCACAGAGATCCCACCTACTTCTGCCTCCCAAGTGGTGGGATTAAAGGTGTGTGTCATCATGCCTGGCTCAAATAAATTTTTACTTCAGCAAAACATTAAAAATTTTTTTCTTATGACTTTAATCCCAACACTCGGGAGGCAGAGGCAGGTGGATCTCTGTGAGTTCAAGGCCAGCCTGGTCTACAAAGCGAGTCCAGGACAGCCAAGGATACACAGAGAAACCCTGTCTCGAAAAACCAAAAAAAAAAAATATATATATATATATATATATATATATTTTTTTTTTTTTTTAAACAGCAACACGTGCCTAACTTGATTTGATTAAAGATAGTACCGGGTGAAATGACTGAAGCTGTTTACGGCAATGACGATAAAGGCACGGTTATTATCTGAGAGCAGCTTTAAAAGTAATGCTGATTTCAAGGAAAAGAGCAAAGCAGAAACCAGAGGATAAAGTTTTTGATATGGACTGGGGAGATGGTTCAACGGTTACCCACTTGCTCCCAAATCCATGAGGACCAGGGTTTACATCCCTGGATCATGTTGTGTAGATGATGACCCACCTGTAATTCCAGCCTCAGAAGCTGGAGAGAGGGATCCCTAGAGCGAGCTGGCTAGCAAGCAAGCTCTGGATCTGACTGAGAGACCCTGCCTCAACGAACTAGGTGAAGAGTGATGGGAGGTGATTCATGTCAACCTGTAGTCTCCACATGCCCGCCCCACACACATGCAAACATGCATATACACAGATGCACACTAAACAAAAATAAATAAAAAGGGGAAAAAGTTTACAATGTGAATCACTAATCTTAACAGGTTAAAATGCAGAATTAGTAATATTTTTAAAATGTGCAGCTGATACAGTATTAAACTGATTTTAAATTGGGGGTTTCCATTTTGCTATCCATTCTTAAAACTCTGGATGCATCACTGTTCTATACTAAATTTTCTCTGCTTCAAGTACATTTATTGTATGGGGGGAAGTTCCTAGTAATAACAGAAATCCCAGCATGCATTACCTTGTCCTGAAGGATTTGCTGCCATCTTCCTATTGTGTTTCAATTATATGCAGTGGCCACTGATCAGCACTTTACAATCATCTGTAAAAAAATTTATGTGCACACATAAAATGCACTGGCCTTAAATTACATTCTCAAAATTGTGAAGAACAGTTAGGCTGAGTTCGGTTCCTTAGTCTCTTCAGAAAGATATATGTAAAAAGTACAGACTTAAATCGGAAAATTTACTCTGCAAATTTCTCATGCACTTTATTAAATGTTTTTTTTTAGTCTTTAAGCTGCTAATACCAACATTTAGAATTATTTTAATTTACATCATTAAGATGTATTTATCAAATATATCAACCTTTGGGAAGTTCCATATGATTAGTGCTAAGAATAAGAAAATTCTGTAAAAACCACTCTCCATTCATTTAAAAACATATCCCAGCATTTGCTGTGCTGGTGAAAGAAAAAAAAAAAGAAAGAAAGAATAAAGAACCTAACAAGTACCTACTCTGTACCTTATACTGTGTAAGATGTTTCCAAAAAACATTTTTAATGAGATTTTTATGTATGTGGACGTCAACTGTCACCAAACTAGTAAGCAAACTTGGACTCTTGCTACAGTGTGTGGTGTATGCCCGGTGATGAGCGTGTGTGAGCAAGTCAGAAAAAGGCATGCCCTGCTCTGTCACTGTCCACCTTGTTCCCTTGAAACAGGGTCTCTCACTGAGCCCGGAGCCAGGCTGGCAACCAGCAATCCTCACCGATCTCTGCCTTCCCTTAGCTCTGGGGTCCAGGCGCTACAGCCACTAGGGCTTCGGACTTGGATGCCGGGGATTCCAACACAGACCCTAATGCTTGGGCAGCAAGAGTTGGTCCATCTCTCCAACCCCAAGCCCGCTTATTTCTAAGTTTAGAACTTAAGCTTCGTATAAGGCCGGGCCGAAAGCACAAGATAGCTCGGTCTTTTGAGTTTCATTCAAGCAATCACACCGGGTGGGGAGTAAAACCAATTTAACAAATGCTCTTTAAAAACGTGCAGCACAAAGCGGTAATTGCAGCACTCCGGAGGATGAAGCAGAACCGCCGAGTACCAGGCCAACCCGGGCTACACAGCCAGACCCCGCCTAACAAAAAACTAAAACAACAACAACAACAAAACCAAACCAAACCAGGCGCGAACAGGGTTGCGGAAGTAGAGAACTATTGCTGAGCGAAAGACACGGGTACGAGGCAGATGCCGGGTGTACGAAGGAATCGCCTCACCGGCGGCTGGAGCACGACGTGAGAGAAGCCGAGCTGAGAGTGAAGGCAATCAGGGCCACCCTGAGAAAGGGACAGGGCGACCCAGGAGTCCCTGCCCGCAGCTGAGCTGGGCGATATCAAACTGAAAGTGAGAAACCCTCGCCCGGCAGTCCGCGCGAGGCCGCTGTCCCGTGGCCGGCACTCGGGCCACACTTTTCCTGGCGTCACCAGTCCGTTTTACCTACCTGGATTCGAGGAGCCCCGAGAAACCTCGCTGTTGGGGCTCCGCAGTACAAGGGGGCGCGCCCACGCAGAACCGGGCGAGAGCGCAGCAAGGCGCCGTACTACAACATTCCCGCCGGCACCAGTTTCCGCCTCATGACTGACAGAACCCTTAGGAGAGGAAGTCCCGCCTGCCGCCTGGACGCAACGAACGCTACTGTACGTGATTCGTAGTTTAATTGCTTCTTCGGTGGGAAAGGGCTTGCCTTCCGAAGAATGACGGTCGAGGAGGCTCACGGGAGATGCAGGCTGCATGGTGGGGCGGGGCCCGAGGCCCCACTCAACTCTGATAGGCAGAGATGGAGCCGGGTCCCTAGCACCTGAATTGACTTTTTTGTCCTCCAGCTGTTGGTCTGTCAGGATTTAACCTTGGTAGCCATATAGACCAGGCTGGCCTTGAACTAAGAGAAATCCGTCTTTGCCTTCATTATTGCTGAGATGAAAGGCCTGCGCCACCACTCCGGGCAGACACTTTCACTTTTAAAATCCAGACTATGCTCAGTCATGAAAACTTGTTCCTGTTCAATGCCTTTCTTGTGTATAATTATTTATTCGTACCATAAACAACAAAAGTATTCCTGGGATCGTTGTTAAGACCTGAAAGTGAGCTGGGCATGGTGGCACATACCTTTAATCCCAGCAGTTGAGAGGCAGAGGCAGGTGGATATCTGTGAGTTCAAGGCCAGCCTGGTCTACAAAGTGAATTCCAGGACAGCCAGGGCTGTTACACAGAGCAACCCTGTCTGGAAAACAAAAAGAAGTAAACGTGCTTTGATGTGTATCACTTATTCTGTGGTCTTTAATCACTTTCCACAACTTACACCTGGGCTCTTAGTGCTGTTTGAGATGCTGGGGATGTAGTGAAATTGGTAGAGTACTTGCCTAGTATACATGAAGCCCTGAATTTGATACCTAGCAGCGCACAAAATTGGGCATGGTAGTACATACCTCTTAACCCAACATTAGGAGTTTAATGAGAAGAGGATCTTTTGTCCAAGCATCCTTAGCTACATAGCAAGTTTGAGGCCAGTCTTGACTACATAAAACCTTACTTCTAAGATCCTAATTGATGTTTGCTAATGTTTATGAGGCACAATTTTGTTGTACAGAGTCTATGACTGAAGAAACAGTAAGTTCGATACCAAGGACTTATTTAGATCACAGCAAGAGATTGTTGAGTGTTTCCCATGTGCTAGGTGCTTGCTACACATCAGCTTAGGTCTGTCTGTGATTTGTATATGGGAAGCAGAGACGTTACTACATTGTATCCAGAAATGAGCCAATCTAAAGTCCCCAGACTCTGCCACATTCTTATCTTTCCAATAGTCTTTGCTCTAGAACAGCACTTCTCAACCTGTGCACAGGGGTGGGATATAAGATATCCTTCATGCCAGGTGTGGTGGTGCACGCCTTTAATCCCAGCACTAGGGAGACAGAGGCAGGCGAATCTCTGTGAGTTTAAGGCCAGCCTGGTCTACAAAGTGAGTCCAGGACAATCAAGGATACATAGAGAAACCCTGTCTCGAAAAACCAAAAAAAAGATATCCTTTATATCAAATATCTACATTGCAATTCATAACAGTAGCAAAATTACAGTTATGAAGTAGCAGTGAAAGTAATCTTATGGTTGGGGTCACTGCAACATGAGGAACTGTATTAGAGGGTCCCAGCATTAGGAAGGGTGAGAACCACTAGTCTAGAGAAAGCCCTCTGGAACCAGCTCTTGGTGATTTTTTCCCCCCTTGGCACAGGGTTTTGGTAAATAGAGGCTGGCCTTGAAATCACCATGTAGTCCAGGCTACAGATTGGAATCCTCCTGTCTCAACCTCCTGAGTGCTTGCACTTCCAGCCTGTGGCATCACTCCCAATTCTGTTGACTACTCTAATTAAGATATAAAGCACAGCCAGGCTTGGTGGACACATCTTTAATCCCAGCACTTGGGAGGCAGAGACAGGTGGATCTCGGAGCGTTTGAGGCAGCCTGGTCTATAAAGCTAGTCCAGGACAGCCAGGACTCTGTTACACAGGGAAACCTTGTCTTGAAAAAAACAAAACAAAACAAAGATATAAAGCATATTGATAGGAGGAATGTTTTAGTTTCTTCTGTAATCTACTGAGAAAATACAGCCTTATTGAAGCTTTAAAAATCCTTTAAAATTTCTTTCAGTTAAAAGGCCATTGTGAGACTGGGTGTGACTAAAAAGATAAATGAGATCTATATTCTTAGGAGAGTTGGGTTTTTGTTGTTTTTTTGGGGGGGTTGTTTGTTTGTTTTTTGTCCTGTTGCCTGGCTAGTCCCAGGAACCAGGAAACAGGAAGCTCTTTTTTTTTTTTTTTTTTTTGTCTTTTCGAGACAGGGTTTCTCTGTGTAACAGCTCTGGACTTGCTCTGTAGATTAGGCTGGCCTCGAACTCACAGTGATCGCCTGCCTCTGCCTCCCAAATGCTGGGATTAAAGGCAGGCGTGTGTCACCACTGCCCAGCAGGGAGCTCTTTTTTGTTGATGTTTGTTTGTTTTGTTTTTTTCGAGACAGGGTTTCTCTGTGTAGCCCTGTCTGTCCTGGACTCGCTTTGTAGACCAGGCTGGCCTCCAACTCACAGAGATCTGCCTACCTCTGCCTCCCAAGTGCTGGGATTAAAGGCATGCGCCACCACGCCCCGGCACACAGGAAGTTTTTAATTCCCAAATTTGAGGGGGGAAAAAAAGGTTTAAATGGATGAAAATGCTTACTGTTCTCAACATGACATAGTGAATGTGTATACATCTTATTATACTGCACTGGCTACATATGTCCAACAAAACAATAACACATTAAAATATTGGACATTCTGAAAGAACCTTGTTTAAGGAGTGGGAGAAAATTCTTCCAAAATATTTTGTAATTTTTCTGGCCAGTTCAGTATCTTAGGGTTTGTGGAATTCAATCAGAAGAAAGATAAATTTAATTCACAACCAATTGTTTTGCCTTTTATTTTGTGAATAGAAATCCTTGAAGCCATCTCTCTTCTCCTTGAGAGTTTTTGGAACTTCTACAGGCCAGCCAGGGCTGCATAAGGAGACCCTGTCTCAAAACAAAGAGAGTGAGATATTGTGAAAACTTTGTACAACCAAAAGGAATAGTGTGCAAGGTTGCTCTTGGTTCCCCTTCCCATACTGAGTAAGATCGATATATGTGACTTGTAGCATATTGTGCAAATTTTAATATATTACATTGTACTTTCTACTTTGGGACACTGGTTCTGAGGGAAGCCAGCCAGCCACTGTGTCAGGAGGTCACTAAAACAGTCCTTGTGGAAAGACCCATATGATAGGAACTGAGGTAATCTTTGTACCCACAACCAGTACCAAGACGCTGGTTCTTCCATGAGTTATTCTCTTTTAGGCCTTCAGCTAACTGCAGCCTCATTCCCAGACCCTAGCCTATGCCACAGAACCACCTAGGACACTATTTGCACGTTTTATTTTTCTTCTTTTTTTTTTTCGAGACAGGGTTTCTCTGTGTAACAAACAGGTCTGGCTGTCCTGGACTCGCTTTGTAGACCAGGCTGGCCTCCAACTCACAGAGATCGCCTGCCTCTGCCTCCCAATTGCTGGGATTAAAGGCCTACGCCACCATGCCCTACTTCTTCTTTTCTTGTTTTGTTGCCCAGGCTATTCTCAAGCTTTGGGCTCAAGTACTACTGATGAGTAGCCTCCACATTCATAGTAGCTTAGTCTAGGATGTATGAACTACCAATTAAATTTATTTATTTACTTACTTATTTTATGCGTGTTTTGCCTGCATGTATGTTTGTGCATGCCTGGTGCCTGTGGAATCTAGAAAAGAGTGTTGGGATCCATGGAGCTGGATGTACAGGTGGTTGCAGGTGCTGGGAGTGGAACCTGGGTCATCTGGAAGAGCAGTAAGTGCTCTTAACCACTCAGCCATCACCATCTTGATTGTATCTCTCTGCTAAAAAGCTTCTAGTCTACAGAAATGATATACAATAATAAATATCTGTCAGTTTAAGCTACTACATTTTGTGATAACTCATTATACACTAATGTGGGGGGGATCTCTGCAAATGTCACAGCCAGTAAAGTAACAATCTCCATAATGCAAGAAGGAAATCCAGTTCAACATGACTCAGTAGCCAGTGTTGGTTCAAACTCCCAGAGTCTGACACAGCTTAAGGGTTTGGAGGAGGATCTGGTGTTGTACAGATAGCGTAGAGGTTGCCAAGCTATGATGTACATGAGACATCTCCCGTAAGACTGGGTTCTACTGCCGGGCGGTGGTGGCGCACGCCTTTAATCCCAGCACTTGGGAGGCAGAGGCAGGCGGATCTTTGCAAGTTCGAGGCCAGCCTGGTCTACAAAGCGAGTCCAGGACAGCCAGAGATGTTAAACAGAGAAACCCTGTCTCGAAAAACCAAAAAAAAAAAAAAGAAGAATGGGTTCTACTGACTGAGGAACAATGCTCAGGATAAAGGTCTGGGGTAGAATAGAAGACCCTAGGATGAACATAATAGTCTGAGAGATTCAGGTGTAGCCTGGCCCTACAGGAAAAGTACAAGTCGCCATTCCACTCCCAGCCTTCTGGGCAGAAAACGTGTACATCTTTTTGGTTGAAGAGACAACCATTGAATGTTTGACATTCTGGTTTCCCTAGTACTTAACTGTGAGCTGAGGATCTCATGTCCTCTACACACCAATTTATTTAGTTAATATACCAAGATGAAAAGAGTGATCCTCCCTTATCGGTACTGATGCCTGCTAAAATCTGTCTCTGACTTTGTTAGCCTTAAAAGAAGATTATCTAGTTAAGGGAAGTGGCCTCATTCCTTTAGAATGAATGATCTTTGAGATCTTTGAGGTTGATAAGAGAGAGAGAGACTTCCATTTACTTGTCCGGTAGATGGCAGCAAAGAGAAGCAGTATGAGAGCTGCACCTTTCTGGAGAACGGGCACTCTTACCAATGGAAGATGAATAGTTTGGAACTGACTGTGAAGGTACTGGATGTTGGACGTCTAAGGAGGGAATATACCGTAAACGGATGGATACGTGTAGTGAAATTTTTTATTCTCTCCCTCTATCCCCATGCCTTGGTGTGTGATAATACGTGGTTGGACATGAAGAACATGTCCTACTTTGCATAAAGACAAGCAAAGCTTATCCTTAAAGGGGAGGTAGGTTTAAGCTCAAATGTACATGGTTTGATGGTTCCGTGAAGCAGGAGGAAAACTTCTAGAAACCATAGGGGAAATCAGTGTCATCTAAAAAATCATCTAACAAATCCTTACTGTGTCCTAGAACCTCCACATACATTTTCTCAAGATCAACCTTTTAGAAGGATATGGTTTTCATCTTCCTATTTTAAAGGTGAAGACCCATTGAAACTTTGAGAAATAAACCAACTTGTCCAGGATGCCACCATTGTTTTGTTTATGATAGTGAACTGATCCAGAAGAAGATGCTCATTGTGTTTATGACCACCATCAAGAATGCTAATGCCAGGCAGTGGTGGCACACGCACCTTTAAGAGATCTGCATCTGGAGGCAGATGGAGGTAGATCTCTCAGTTCCAGTACATCCTAGTTTATAGAGCAAGCAGTAGGACAGCCAGAGCTGGCTCTGGCTCGAACTCACAAGAGATCTGCCTGCCTCTGCCTCCCAAGTGCTGGGATTAAAGGCGTGCACCACCACGCCCGCCCTATGCACTATTCCTTAATGTGTTATAATTTGTAGTCAGTCTGTCTCATTACTGACTATATTGAACGCTGGTGTTTTCTACAGGTTGTTTAGAGGCCTCATTAACTTGCATTAATTTTCATGTGGAATGGCTGCATGGTGCTAATGTATTATTTCCTAACACCCACTTCTAATCTGAGTGCCTCTAGAGAACCAAGTTTCCAGTATGTTCTAGTATTATCCAAGTGCTTAGAGGAATGCCAGGCAGGTATAGTGTTGACTAATGTTTAATTTAAACCCAATTAAAGTTGAGATGTGGAGCTGGAGATGTATGTTAGCAGTAGGGTGCTTGCCTAATGCTTGAGGCCCTAAGTTCAATCCTCCAGAAGAAAAATGTTGACACTCGCTCATTCGTTCAATAAATATTTAATGACTCACATGCTGTGTGAGACACTGGAAAAATACAAAATGATATGTTCTTAAGCTGGTATGGTGGGGTAAACCTTTAATCCCAGCACTTGGGATCTCTGAGTTCGAGGTCAGCCTGGTCTACAGAGTGAGCTCCAGGACAGCCAGGACTACACAGAGAAACCCTGTCTCAAAAACAAAAACAAAACAAAACACTCAAAAACCCCAAACAAACAAACAAACAAAAATGTGTTGTTGTCTCCATAAGATACTTTTGCCAGGCATGGTCGTAGGACACACCTTTAATTCTAGCAAAGGCAGGAGACTGAGTGATGGGGCACACCTTTAATCCCAGAATTTGGAGGCAGAACACTTGGGATCTCTGAGTTCAAGGCCACCTTGGCCTACATAATGAGTTCCAAGCTAGCAAAGGCTACATAGGGAAACCCTGTCTTTCTGGGGAGGAGGGGGGCTTTTGGTAAATTGCAAGTCTAGTCCTTGGGACTCCTGGAGTGGGTTGTTGGCTTTTGTTTGCTTTAAAACCAGTTACACACACACACACACACACACACACACACACACATCTTCACTACACTAAATCTCTGAAAAATATATTACATTGAAATGATTTAAACTTTCATCAAATATGAATTGTTTGAAATGGTTTAAAGTGTCTTACAACTTGTGTCTCATTGAGGGCTTTCTCCATACAGCTGTCATGTTGAGTGCTGATAAAAGGCAAATCATATATAATCATTTTGCACCAACATTAGCTAATGTTGCTACTTAGAAAAGCTAAAACTGAAGTCTTTTACAGATCTTGTCAGTGTGTGTGTGTGTGTGTGTGTGTGTGTGTGTGTGTGTGTGTGTGTTGTATGTATATGGGTTGTGTGGCCTATTGTTGTATGTCTGTGCACTATGTCTGTGTCCAGTGCCTATAGAGGCCAGAAGAGAGTGTTAGACCCTCTGGAAATGGAGTTACATACAAATGGTTGTCAGCCACCATGTGGAACCGATCCTGGGTCTTCAGGAAGAGCACCAAGTGTTCTTAACCACGGAACCAACTCTTCACAACTCTATCCTATTGTGTTAAAGAAAACTTACTGCTTAGTGTTTTCTAATAGCTACACGAAGTTTAGATTAATTGAGTTCTAGTATTTCTTGCTGCTACTCTTGTGGCTTTTTAAAAATAAATATGAAGTTCTCCTAGAGCAGTCTAAGAGAAATCAATTTGCTATTTTCAGAAATCTTTTATTAATTGACAATAAGAATGATTTTCCACAATCCACTCCTAATAACTGTCAAACAAGTTCTGTGCCTGCATGTGAAGATTAATTACCTTTACAAAATTCTACATGCTTTTTATGATGCTGGGAATGGACCCCAGGGTCTTCTATGTGCTAGGCAAACACTCTACCACTGTGCTGTCTCCCAACCCTCTTTCCAAGGTTAAATATATACATATATTTCTGGGCATGGTGGGGCACGTCTTTAATCCCAGCACTCTGGAGGCAGAGGCAGTCGGATCTCTGTGAGTTCAAGGCCAGTCTGGTCTACAGGGTGAGTTCCAAGACAGCCAGGGTGGTTATACAGAGAAACCCTGTCTTGAAACAACAACAACAAAAAGTTTGTAAAGAAAAAATAAATATTAAGCTGGGCAGTGGTGGCACATGACTTTAATCCCAGTATCTGGGAATCAGAAACAAGGAGATCTCTGAGTTTGATGCCAGCCTGGTGTACAGAGTGAGTTCTAGGACACCCAGGGATACACAGAGAAACCCTGTCTTGAAAAACCAAAAAAGAAAAACAGAACAAAAAACCTTCTTTTTAAAAAATTTTTTTTTTTTGGTTTTTCGAGCCAGGGTTTCTCTGAATATCTCTGGCTGTCCTGGACTCGCTTTGTAGACCAGGCTGGCCTCGAACTCACAAAGATCCGCCTGCCTCTGCCTCCCAAGTGCTGGGATTAAAGGCGTGCGCCACCACCGCCCGGCTTTAAAAATTTTTTAAGACAGGGTTTTGGGGGTTGGAGAGATGGCTGCTCTTCCAAAGGACCTGGGTTCAAATCCCAGCCACCCACATGACAGTTCGAAACTGTCTGTAAAGGCTGGGCATGGTGCACACGCCTTTAATCCCAACATTTGGGAAGCAGAGGAAGGTGGATCTCTATGAGCTCGAGGCTAACCTGGTCTTCAAAGTGAGTCTGGGACAGCCAGGGATACAAAGAGAAACCCTGTCTCGAAAAACCAACAAAACAAAAAACCGGAAAAAAAAAAAAAGCCGAACAAGGTAGACAACAATAGAGGAAGATGGATCAATGTCTGCTTCCAGCCTTCATCTGTGCATGTGTGGGCACACATGTGCATACAACACATAACACACACTCACATACAATGTGATGGGGCACCCTGGGTGGGATTCTGAATTGGGAAAAGAACATTAAGGAAACGCTAGTGAAGTCTGAATGGAGAATACAGTCCAGTTAATAGCAGTGTACCAAGTAGGCTCCTTAACTGTGACAAATATACCATAATGATGACAGAAGATGTTGGCCACAGGAGACACTGGGTGAGGCCTATGCAAAAACTCTCTGCACCAACTTTGCAACTTTTCTGGACATTCTAAAATAAAAAGTTTAAACGAGAAGAGCGAGCGAAGGAGGAGGGGTTCAATTACTACTGCCAACCACATCCTTCCCGAGGGAACCTAGCTAAGCACCCGGCCTTCAGAAATAAGAGTCAATGCGTCTCCAAGCTAGTGTTTGATTTGAACAAATTATATGGATGGTCAGGAAGGAATTTTGGGGATTCGTTTCTGAATACTTACTGTCACCACCACAGCTAGCTCAGAGACACTCCCTGTGACCGTGGATTCTAATTGTCCTGCCCTTGCAATGAACTCACCCCAGCAATGAGGTCCCAGGCCACGCCATGCACCCACATCAGCACTCAGTGGTCCCAGTGTACACCCAGGTGGTTCTGCTCCTGGTTCTTGAACCCTGGTTCTTTTTTGACATTCCTTCCACCCCTGCTTTGCTTATTCTCCTAGTCCAAGCTCTGCTGGGAAATAACTGGAAAAGGTAAACACTTGTAGCTTCTCCATATATTATCAACAGCTGTATTACCAAAGATAAAGAGCATCCTCTCCACAACGGGAAACATACAGGAGTTGTATAAATATGAGTAGCTAGGCTTTGGGCTAGAGAGACATCTCAGCGGGTAAAAGTGCTTGCCACCAAGCCTGAGGACCTGAGTTTGATCCCATGTGGTGGCATCGAGAGCTTCCTTCCTTCCACCAGACTGTACTACCTCTGAAAACAGTACCATCAACTAGGGACCAAGTGTTCAACTATCTGAGCCTGTGGGTACATTTCTCATTCAAATCACCACACGATGTATCAATACTCCCAAGGAATTCTGGGTAGCAGTGGTGCTGCTGCATTAGCTTGTTCAGACACCCTATGGTCAAGGTGAATCTAGAACCTTGCTCCCTCAGTGTTAAATGGTTAGCCTCAAAGCCTCCTGTATATTCCTGAGAAGAAATTCATCCTGTCTTGACCTGATGCCAAGAGGCTGTGGAAAGAGTACATTTGGGAGATGACAGCCTGGCAATGATGCTGACCTAGAGGATCCAAGCTATATTGCACGCCTAAAAACTGGGAGCAGAATGAACCTTCATTCTAGCATAGTGCCTGGTAGTTTACAAAGTCTTGAAGAGGACTGAAGATATGAACATTTCATGGATTAAACCTCTAGAAGTTTCCACTTATTAAAGCCTAAGTGTGGGGCTGGAGAAATGGCTCAGCGGTTAAGAGCATTGGCTGTTCTTCCAAAGGACAGGGGTTCAAATCCCAGCACCCACATGGCAGTTCACAGCTGTCTGTAACTGCTGGGTGTGGTGGCACACACCTTTAATCCCAGCACTCAAGAGGCAGAGGCAGGCGGATCTCTTTGAGTTCAAGGCCAGCCTGGTCTACAAGAGAGTCCAGGACATCAGGGCTACACAGAGAAACCCTGTCTTGGAAAAAAACAAAAACAAAACAAACAAAAAACGAATAAAGTCTTGAAGAAGACTGGGTTTGATTTTGAAGATATGAACATTTCATCTGATTAAACTTCTAGAAGTTTCCACTTATTAAAGCCTAAGTTCAAAGCTACTATTTCACCAAGCAGAGGAAATCATAAGAATGAGTGTATGCTAAGGGAAGCCAGCTTCCTGATCCTCCAATGTTCTGCATGTGTGGTGGTGATATTGTTCTTCTGGCCACAAAACAGGAAGCCCTCAGTGGAGGGCACAGGGCAACGCAAGCTTCCCAATCTAGTCAAAGAATCCCCAAGTCTTGCATATTAATTACCTCATATGTGTATGTGGGAAGTCCTGCCCCAGCTAGTCACTTTGCCAGAATCTATAATCGGACAACTGACTATTTTTGAGCTAGGGGGTCTCTAGCCTAGGCTGGCCTCAAACTTTTCAAGTTGACCTTGAATTTCTGATCTGTTCACCTCCACCTTCTAAGTGCTAAACTTACAAGTGTACTCCCCTATGTCTGGTTTACAGTGTTAGGAATAGTACCAAAGGCCTTGGGCATTCTAGGTAAGCATTCTACCAACAGCTACATGCCCAGTCCCTGACTATAGTTTTCTAACTGTGGCCCTACATCCCTTGCTCCATAGAGGTATACAGAGCAATAACTTATGTCATATATAGTCTCCTGGTCTGTGTATCGAAGGCTTATCTGTGGACATGCACTTCCTTTTGTCACCTGTGTTACAAGACTCAAGAGGAAGTGAGCGACCAGCCTAACTAACAGGAGTTGGCACAGTGGCTCTGAAGATGAGGACTTCAGAGGTTTTGGGAAGAAGCCAGAACTCTGCCTTCAGAACCCAGAGACACCGTTCCTCCCCTGCTTTAGACTGTCTCCTTCAGGCTGGCAGTTTTTCCTTATTACTACCTGCAGTGGTTTGAATAAGAGTGGCCACTATAGGCTCATATATTTGAATGCTAAGCCATCAGGGAATGGCGCTATTTGAGAAGGAATAAAAAGCTGTGGTCTTGGGCTAGAGAGATGGCTCAGAGGTTAAGAGCACTGACTGTTCTTCCAGAGGTCCTGAGTTCAATTCCTAGCACCCACATGGTGGCTCGCAACCATCTATATTGAGATCTGATGCCCTCTTCTGACCTGCAGATGTACATGCAGGCAGAACACTCCATACATAATAAATAAAAAAATATTTAAAAAAAAGCTGTGGTCTTGTTGAAGTAAGTGTGAAGTGTGTTATTGGGGGTGGGTTTAGCTTTCAAAAGTCCACCCCAACTCTAGCCCTCCCCCCCCCACCCCGCCTACAGATCAGGATGTAGCTTTAGCTCTCAGCTACAGCTCCTGTGCCATGCTCCCTGCCATGATGACTACGCTTCTGAAACTGTAATCAGCAAGTCTGGTGTGAACTGAAGAGATGGCTCAGGGAATAAAAGCACCTCTTGCTAGGTCTGACAGCCTGAGTTTGAACCTGAAACCCATATCATGGGAGGAGAGGACCAATTCACACAAGTTGTCCTCTGACTGCCACATTTGTACTGTGGCACAATCACACACACGCGTGTGTGTGCACGCGCGTGCATGCACACACACACATACACACACGCAAGACTAATAAGCCTGTGTATAGGCACAGTGGTTGGTACAATGGGGGCCATCTGTGCTGGCTAGTTTTTATTGTCTTGTTTAGTTTTTTGAGACAGGGTTTCTCTGTGTATCCTTGGCTGTCCTGGACTCACTTTGTAGACCAGGCTGGGCCTTAAACTCACAGAGATCCGCCTGCCTCTGCCTCCTGAGTGCTGGGATTAAAGGCTGTGCCACCACGTCCAGCCTAGTTTTTATTTTCAATATGACACAACCTTGAATTGCATCAGAAAAGTGAACTTTAACAAAGGAATTTTCCAGATCAAATTGATCTGTGGCCTTATCTGTAAGAGAATGTCTTGATGGATGAGTGAAGTGGGAGGACCGAGTGCACTGTAGGTGGTATTATCCCTAGGTAGGTGGGTCTGGGCTGTATAAGAAAACTAGTAGGGAGCAAGCCACAAGGCTAGACAATATGCATCTTTCCTCCACGGTTTCTGTTTGAGTTCTTGCCCTGACGTCCCTCAATGATGGATTGTGACCCAGAAGTATAAGATGAAACAAAACCTTTCTTCCCCAGTTTGTTTTGGTTAGGGTATTTTTGCCACAGTAACAGAAAGTAAACTAGACATCATGGAAGATGTGAACTTTCTCTACTTACTTATTCATACAGCTATCCTCAGGCCACTAGGAATGGCTCTGATCCAGACCACAGACTGACTGTGGTAGCACTAGGCACCATTTCACAGATGACTGCATTTGAAAGGAATAAACAAGCAAGAAGGCAGAGAAACAGTGTAGAAGGGCAAATGACTGATGGGCAGCTTTAGTTTTTGTTTTTGTTTTAAGCTGGGAATGGCACTCAGGTCTCACACATGCTAAGAACGCATTCTTTTTTTTTTTTTTTTGAACTGTTTGAGGATTTCATATCATTTGTTTATCATTTGTTTTGATCAAGACCATTCCCAATGCACTCCCCTCCAATTCATCCTCTATCACTCTCCACACTGTTCCCTCCCAATTTTATGTTTGTTTGTTTTTTTGTGTTGAAACCCATGGAGTCTACTCAGTGCTGCCAGTTGTGCATGGGTAGCCTCTTGGGGCATGCATCCCTGAAGAGCAAGCACATTCTTACCACTGAACTATGTACCCAGACTCCTAGCTTTACCTAGACTAGCCTGTCAAACTTGGGTGTTCACCAACATGAAGCCAAGCAGGAAAGAGTATTGTCTGGTTGACCTTACTTGCTACCTCTGGGATGGTCTCATCTCCTCAATTTAAAGAGAGGGTCACAGAGTAGATGCCTCTTAAAAATGTAAGCTTTTTCATATCATTTATTTATTGTGCATGTGTGCCACTGAGTGTATAATGGGGATCGTGAGGCAGCTTGCAGGACTCGGTACTCTCCTGTTCCATGTGGGTCCCAGGGACTGAACTCAGGTAATCAGTTTTGGCATTAAGTGACTTTACCCCCGAGACATCTTTTAGGGCCTAAAACATAAAATTAATGCAATGGACCATCAAGGTTTGCAAATCATAAATGTACTACTTGGAGTCTTACAAATAACAACCTGCTGGTTCAGGAACTGAATGTTTTCAGTACCCCCAGAACTCCCTATAAATGCAAAAGTATTCTTTTAGCACTATACATTGATTTTGCCTGGTTTTGAATTTTATGTAATTAGAATCACATAGTAGATATTCTTTTGTGGCTGGCTTTTCATTCATTATTATGTTTATGAGACTCATTCTTCACGAATTCCTTTATTCTTATGGATGTGCAATATCCTGTTATTCAAATATACCACATTTACTTATGCATTACAGTGTTGGTAAGCCATGTGAGCTTTTTGTAGTTTTAGCTCCCCCTCTTTGGGTGTGTGTGTGTGTGTGTGTGTGTGTGTGTGTGTGTGTGTGTGTGGTAAATAAGTAGAATGTATGTGTGTGTGGGTGGGGAGGTGTCCTGTTGTTTCACTCTCATCTCATTGTCTTGACAAGGTCTCTCACTGATCCTTGAACTAGGCTACTCTTCGTTTTCCACTCTCACCCTTATAGTGTGGGTTACAGGCAGCTCCTAACTGTGTTCAGCTGTTTGTGTAAGTTCTAACTCAGGGTCTCGTGTTTGTGCAGTAAACACTCATTGGCTGAGCCATGTCTCCAGCCCAGTTGCCTAGGGTTCCATTTTCTGGCAAATATATTTATGCCTTTCTCTCCCCATCATCTGTCCCTCTTCCTCTACCTCCTCCTCCTCTCTTCTTCTTCTTCTTCTTCTTCTTCTTCTTCTTCTTCTTCTTCTTC